>PVJS01063111.1:0-10566 GCA_004027185.1 Glis glis | reverse complement strand
GGGCCCAAATCAGAGAAGTACAGCAATATATGCATACCCATGTTCATAGCAGCACAATTCACAATAGACAAATTATGGAACCAACCTAGGTGTCCATCAACAGATGAATGGATTATTTTTATTTTGAAAAATAAAAGGGTTTCACTAAGTTGCCAAGGCTGGCCTCCAACCTGTGATAAAAGGGTCTCAGCCTCCCAAGTACTGGAATTACAGGAATGCACCACCATGCCCAGCTTAAAGTGTGTTTTATGACACACAGTGTGGTCTATCTTGAACACTGTTCCATGTAAACTTGAGAAGAGTGTGTTTCCTGATATTGTTGGATAAATTATTCTTCAAATGTCAATTAGATCTAGTCTACTGATGGTGCAGTTAAGCTCAACTATATCCTCACTGATTTACTGCCAGCTGGATATGGCAAATACTACGGGCATATTGAAGTCTCCAACTGTAATAATGGATTCATCTATTTTTCCTCACAATTCTATCAGTTTTTGTCTTACATATTTTGATGCTCTTTTGTTAGATGCATACACATTAAGTATTGTTATGTCTTCTTGGAATATTTTTGTACCTTTTATCATTATATAATGTCCCTTTTTATCCCTGATCATTTTCCTTGCTCTGAAGTGTGGTTTGTCTGAAAGTAGTCACTACTCTAGCATTCTTTGATTAGTGTTGACATAATATATCTTTCTCATCCCTTTAATATACCTGTCTGTATATTTAAAGTGGACTTCTTATAGACAACCAATAGTTGGGGTCTTATAATTTTACCCACTCTGACAGTCTTTGTCTTTTAATTGGTGTATTTAGAAAATTTACATTTAAATAAATAATTTTAATATAGTTAGGTTAATATCTATCATGTTGGTTTGCTTTTCATTGCCCTTCTTTCTTTGTTTTTTTTTTTTATTGTACTGCGGATTGAACCCAGGAACATTCTACATGAACTATATCCCCAGCCCTTTTTATTTCTCTATTTTCAAACAAAGTCTCACTAAGTTACTAAGACTGGTCTCAAACCTGTGACCCTCCTGTCTCAGCCTCCCAAGTACTGAGATTATAGGCATATGATACCACACCTGGCTTCTTTGTTTCTTTTAAAAAAAAACCTGCTCTTTTTCTGTCTTCTCTGGTTTTAATCAAGTCTTTTATATGATTACATTCTTTCTCCTCCCGTAGAATATCAATTATACCTTTTCTGTGTGGTACTAGGAATTGAACTCAGGGACATTCTACCTCTGAGCTATATCTCCAGCCCTTTTCATTTTTTATTTTGAAACAGGGTCTCACTAAATTGCTGAGGCTAGCCTCAAACCTGAGATCCTCCTGTCTCAGCTTCCCAGGTACTAGGGTTACAGGAATGTGCCACCACATACAGCTTCAATTATACTTCTTTAAAAAAAAATAGTGATTGCCCTACTGTTTAAAATGTACATTTACAATTAATCCAAGTCCACTTTCAAATAATACTATACCACTTTACAGGTAATATAAGTACTCTATAGCACAGTATTCTCAGTTTCTCCCTCTTATCCCTTATAACATTGTTTCATATACCCATAAGCCATAATCATGGAAAAAATTTGCTATTATTTTGAATAAAATTGTTATCTAGTGAATAAAATAAAACATTTTGTAAAAGCAAACACGTTATACTGGTAGTATTCTGTGTAGATAAGAATAAGGTTCTGAAGCATATAGAGAAAATAAATCAATATATCTAAAAGGTCATAGAACTCAGCAGGGGTTACTGCTTTTGCTCTGTGTCAAGACGCTCACTTCTAGTGAGCAAATCAGTAGGCATGACAGGTACAGAGCTAGGGCTTAAAGGTCTGTGTTGAAACTCATACGAATGATTCACTGGCCACAGTGAGCTTTGTTAAAATAAGAAGTAAGCCCTTTATTGCTGAGATGGTATACTTGTGGAAATGTAGTACAATTTAATGACACTCTTGTATATACATTTGCACCTCTTTTTTCCCTTCTACGACCCAAGAAGAAGTGAAAGAAAGGATGTTGGGCCCACATCTCTAAGTACTCTCCGTGTCATGGCCATTTTAGGGGAAAAAAGAGAAAATTTTAATTAGATCCTTACCTCACATTATATACCAAAATCTATACCAGATTAATTGATTTGGTATAAAATGAAACCATAAAAGAACTAGAAAAATTAAATACATGTTTAATATTACATTAGGGAGGGTCTAATTAAGGAAGACACTGAAGGCAGTAACTGTATAAGATCATTAGATTTAATTATACTGAAGTAAAGCCTATTATACTCTTTGATCCAGTAGTACCATTTCTAATGATACATTCTAAAAACAAACTTTTGAGTAGCAGAGTGCAGTGGCACATGCCTGTAATCCCAATATTTGCGAGGTTCAGACAGGAGGATTGCAGGTTCATGGCTAGCCTCAGCAACTTAGCAAGACCCTCAGCAACTTAGCGAGACTCTGTTTCAAAATTAAAAAAAAATACTTGGGAGGCCGAGACAGGAGGGTGGCAGGTTTGAGGCCAGCCTCAGCAACTTACCAAGACTCTTAGCAACCTAGTAAGACCCTGTCTCAAAACAAAACATAAAAAGTTCTATGGGTATAGCTTAGAGGTAGAATGCCTCTGGGTTCAATCCCTAGCACCATAAAAAAATAAAATAGGGCTGCAGGTGTAGATCGGAGGTAGAACATCCTGGGTTTAATCCCCTGTACCAAAAAAAAAAAAACCTTTGGGCAAGTTTATAAAAACTTCATAAAAGCACATATAAAACTTTAACTATTGCACTGTTTATAACAATGAAAACTGGAAACAACCTAAATGTCCATCAAAGATGATTAATTAAATGCTGATGTAGCCATATTAAAACAACATTGTAGGAATGCAGTTACTGACATAGAAAAAGGTTATCAAACATTTTTAATTTGACCTCGTTTTATAAAAATACATATTTATATGTATAGAAAATTTCTAGATATTAATCATAATTAATGGTAGTTATTTGTGGGTATTTTAATAAGCTATGTTTCCTTTTGGTCCTCTTTTTTTTGGTACTGGGGATTGAACCCATGGGCATTCTACCTCCGAGCTACACCCCCAGCCCTATTTTTTATTCCTTATTTTGAAACAGGGTCTCACTAAGTTGTGGAGGGCCTCACTATTTGCTGAGGCTGGCCACGAATCTGCAATCCTCCTGTCTCAGCCTCCCTCGGTCCTCTTTATATATATAATGTACATATGTGTGTATATGCATGTAATGAATAGGTATATCTGGTATAAAAATGATAGAAGTTTGAAAAAAATAAAAATAATCTTCCCTTTCCCTCCTTTCTATTGTGAATTTAAATTAGACTTCTTCCAGGAAGGTTTTTTCCCTCAACTAGCTAGCATAATTCCCAAAGTCTCCCTGCTTTAGTATTTTTTTTCAATTGTGAGTACTTTGAGTATGGAATTGCATTGCAGGATATATTCTGCTCCCTTCTATAGGCACACTCAGGAAGGACTGGCTAGTTGGTGAAGGTCTGATTTCCTCAACGTCTGCTTTGAAGTCTGATGTAGCAGCACTAACCCTTAACCAGCTGAAAACCAAAACATTGGCCTGGGATAGTACACCTTGGCTCTGAGGGAAGGGGAGCTGCAACAGCTGTCATCCTATTCTCCCAGGCTGGGGTGGCTGACTGGCCAGCTGGTAGCTGAGGTGGGGCTAGGCCCTTTTTGTGTAAATCCTTCCAGAACCTCCATGCACATTCTCATGAACTCTCAATGTTGGTAAAAACCATAAAGGATGGGTGTTGAAGAAGAAGGAGAAAGAGGAAGAAAAGGAAGAGGAGGAGGAAGAAGAAGGGATAATGGAGATTCATGTCTTTCAGTGCAGCAAGTTGCTCAACTCAACCTAAAACATCTCCTGCACACAAAACCTACTGTTGCACATGAAATTACCTTGCCAGGGAAGTCTACACAGACATTGGGGATTTTTATGGTGCTTGTGCAGCCCTGGTGGCCACACTGGTGGCCCTGCAGGTGAGAAACACTACTGACCTCCAATAGAGCCTCCTCTTGTAGGAAGAGATTATCCGAGGGTTCTTGCAAGGATCAAATGAGATAGTATATGGAACTATGCTTTATAAACTATGGGATAATATTCAAATGCTTAATATTCTTTTTGTAAGCTCCTAAGGATACTGATGGCAGTCTAATATTGTGCAGTATGGTTTTCATGGGAGTTTGGAACAGATTTTAAATACTGAAGCCAGACATGGTGGTGCATACCTGTAATCCCAGTACTTGGGAGGCTGAGACAGGAAGATCTCAGGTTTGAGACCAGCCTCAGCAAATTAGCAAGAATCTATCTCAAAATAAAAAAAATAAAAATGGCTTGGGGTATAGCCCAGAGGTAATAATTCCCTGAATTCAATCCCCAGTAGCAAAAAAAAAAAGGTAGTTAGATCATTAGGGGCACTGCCACCAACCTTAGAAACTTAGTAAGACCCTGTTTCAAAATGAAAAACAAATTTGTATAGGGGTATAGCTTGGAGGTAGAATGCCCCTGAGCCAGGCATGGTGGCGCATGCTTGTAATCCCAGTACTTTGGGAGGCGGAGACCGGAGGATCCGGGTTCGTGGCCAGCCTCAGCTCTCTCGCTCTCTCGCTCTCTCTCCCTGTCTCTCTCTCTCTCTCTCTCTCTCTCTCTCTCTCTCCTTAGTGAGGCCCTCCGCAACTTCGTGAGACCTGGTTTCAAAATAAAGTATAAAAAATAGGGCCGGGGGTGTAGCGCGGAGGTAGAACGCCCCTGCGTTCAATCCCCGGTACCGCAAAAAAAAAAAGAATGCCCCTGGATTCAACACCACTGTATTAGTCAGCATTTTCACTGCTATGATACAAAGATCTGACCATATAACTTAGAGGAAGATTTATTTGTTCACAGTTTGGGTTCAGTCCACATGAGGCCAGGGACCACGGATCTCAGGGCATTGCAGCAAGAAGCGGAGAGAGGAAGAGCAATGGGCTGTGCTCCTCACATCATGGAGGCTGGAAGCGAGAGAGACAGCAGGGGAGGAGGAACCATATATAATCTCCAAGGCCACCAAAAGAAAGAAAAAAATCAACCCAAATTATTAAAATCAGAAATGAAAAAGGAGACATCACCACAGACAGTGGGGAAATCCAGAGGATTATCAAAAACTATTTTGAAAATTTATATTCCAATAAACTGGAAAACATGAAAGAAATTGAAAGATTTCTAGATACATACAACCTACTTAAATTGAACCAAGGAGATATAGAAAACCTAATCTGACCAATAGCAAGCAAAGAGATAGACCAATAAAAAGACTCCCATTAAAGAAAAGTCAAGGTCGAGATTGATTCCCAACTGAATTCTACAAAACTTTTTTAGAAGAACTAAACCCAGTACTTCACAAATTATTCTGTGAAATCGAAAGAGGATTCTTCCAAATTTCTTCTATGAGGCCAGTATCACCTTAATACCAAAATCGAGTAAAGATCCCTCAAGAAAAGAAAATTATAGACCAATATCATTGATGAAAATAGATGCAAAAATTCTAAACAAAGTACTAGCCATACGCATTCAAAACCATATCAAGAAAATTGTACACCATGACCAAATTGCTTTCATCTCAGAGATGCAAGGCTGATTCAACACACACAAATCAATACATGTTATTCACCACATAAATAGAACTAAGGACAAAAGTCACATGATCATCTCCATAGGTGCTGAAAAAGCATTTTACAAAATCCAATACCCATTCATGTTAAAAAAAAAATTGCAGAAAATCAGAATAAAAGGAATGTACCTCAACATCATGAAGGCAATATACAATAATCCCAAAGCCAACATCATATTGAATGGGGGAAAACTGCAGGAATTCCCTTTAAAATCAGGAACAAGACAAGGAGGCCCACTATCACCACTCCTTTTCAATATAGTCCTCAAGACTCCTGCTAGAGGAATAAGACAGGAGAAGGATATCAAAGGAATTCAAATAGGAAAAGGAGAATTAAAATTATCTCTATTTGTAGATGACATGATCCTATATTTAGAAGACCCAAAATACTCAACTAAAAGTCTACTAGAGCTGATTAACAAATTCAGCAAAATAGCAGGATACAAAATCAATCTAAAAAATCAGTAGCTTTTCTATATGCCAACCATGAATCCACTGAGAAAGAAATCCAGAAAACAATTCCAGTCATAATAACCTCAAAACCAATAAAATACCTAGGAATAAACCTAACCAAGGAGGTAAAAGACCTCTTCAATGAAAATCATAAAACACCAAAGAAAGAAATTGAAGATCTTAGAAGATGGAAAGATCTCCCTTGCTTTTGGATAGGCAGAAATAAATATTATCAAAATGGCCATTCTACCAAAAGAGATTTACATAGTCAATGCAATCCCTATCAAAATACAAGTGTCATTCTTCACAGACCTAGAAAAACCAATCTTAAATTTAACATGGAGATTGCAGCTTCCACAGACTGCTGGCAGGGAAGCCAGCGACCTGTTGTAAATCCAGCAACTGAAAATCATCAGCAACGATGGAGAGTAATGTCTTGCTCCATGCTTGAGAGAGACCTGGATAGCGGTGGCGGAAGCGGCAGCAGCGCCATCTTGGCCAGGCTGCTCCAGTGGCTACTGGCATTGCAGCTTCCACAGACCACCAACAGGGAATCCAGCAACCTGTTGTGAGCCCAGCAACTGCAGAGCATCAGCAAAGAAAGTGAGCAGCAACTCGCTCCACGCTCGACAGAGTTTCAAATCATGGCGCAATCTTAGCATGGCCACGTCGGCGGCTACCGGCATTGTGGCTTCCACAGACCACCAACAAAGAAGGCAGCAACCTGTTGTAAGTCCAGCAACTACAGAGCATCGGCAGCAAAAGCAAGCAGCGGCTCGATCCACGCTCAACAGAGACTTGAACAGTGGTGGAAGCAGTGGTGTCGCCATCTTGGCCAGGCCATTCCGGCAGCTGCCGGCATTGCAGCTTCCACAGGCTGCCAGAAGAAAGTCCAGCGACCTGTTGTGGCTCCATCAACTGCGAATCATCAGCAAAAGCAGGTAGCGACTCGCTCCACGCTCAACGGAAACCCGAGTGCCTGGAGGCCTGACCAGCACCTACCACAGCAGCTTAGCCCACCCCCTCCCCCAAAGATTAAGAGCAGGGCTCAATGAGAACATAAATTAATGAGCTGTCCCAGGGGGAGAACACCCTGCACAGCCACAGGGACTCGTGTGGCAAGCAATAGACTCATGGGGTCTGAGACTTTGCGGATCACCCCTGTGGAGGTGGGAGTGGGGTCCGCTGTAAGACACAGAAGAATCATGGATAAGCAGACAGCCCCTAGTGACATTCGGGTGGGACAGACCTGCAGCCCACAAGTTGCAGCGCCCTTGCAGGGTTTCCAGGGATCGCCATAGGACACACAGTCATGGTACCTGGGGAAAAATCAGACCAACCAAGCATTCTCTGTGGAAAATGCAGAGATGCATGTTTGTACAGAGTTGGGTCAAAGCGACATCCGCCACTTCTGTAGGCAAAGAGACACGGGCCCTGCGTCCCACACTGGTGACACCTGCCATATGTGTAGATAGAGAGAGACTTAGGGACAGGCCCAGTGGAGAAAGCAAAGATGCACGCTTGAAGTGGGAGGGGCACCAGCAGCACTGGGCACCTGCAGGTCACAAACTCTCCAGCTTACATCTCTGAGTCTACTCCCTATTACAGAGGTAACAGGTCCCTGGACCTTACACCTGGAACCTATCAACTTGACCAATGCAGTGGGCAAAAGGAACCCTAGAGTAACTGTAACCCAGTACTGACGATCTACAGGCAGAAGAACAGTGGGGGGGATACCGGACATAGATTGCAAAGTCGGTTTTAAAGGGTAATAAACACACAACAAAGAGCTGAGAATAACCATTCATTAAAGACTATTCACCTTTAAGGCTTACCTAGTAGCAAATATCTACCTCCAGAATAAGACACTATAAAGGGAGCGAGATTAGACATAGGAAACCTACAGAGTGAGAGAGAGCTACCAGAAGCAACAAAGATATAAATTTAAGAAACCTAAAATCATGAGAAGGAAGAATAGCAAAGAAATAATGAGCTCCCACAACTCCACAACAACAGAACCCACCAACACAGAAGTGCAAAGTTGCCAGTAGGACAATTCAGAACTTTAATATTAGAAATGATACAGGATTTCTGAAAAGAATTCAGAGAGAGCCTGAAAGCAATGATCAAATAAACAAAGAATCTGAAACCCTGAACAAGAATCAAAAAGAAGCTCTGAAGGAAGTGAAAGATGCAATAATTGAAATGAAGGCATCAATACAAACTATCAACAATAGACTAGACCACATGGAAAACAGAATCTCATTCTTAGAAGATGAACCTCTCCAAAAATAAACACATAGTATATAATTTAGAAAAAAAATCGACAGCATGAACTGGACATTGAAGAGATCTCGGCCAATCTTAAAAGAGTAAACCTAAGAATAATAGGCATGGAGGAGGGAATAGAAACTGAAACCAAAGGAATCAATAATCTGTTCAGAGAAGTAATATTAGAAAATATTCTTGTAGCTGATTTCTAGTTTCATTCCATTATGGTCTGAAAAGAGGCATGGGATTATATCACATTGTTTGAATTTACTAGTACTCATTTTGTGGCCCAGGATATGGTCTATTTTAGAGAAGGTGCCATGAGCAGCTGAAAAAATGTGAATTCAGCTGTAGTTGGGTGAAATATTCTGTATGTGTCTACTAGGTCCATTTGGTTTATGGTGTTCCTTAGGTCTGAGGCATCTTTACTGACCTTTTGTCTTGAAGATCAATCTAGTGGTGTGAGAGGAGTGTTGAATTCTCCCAATATTATTGTATTGGGATCTATGTGTGACTTAATGTCATGAAGAATTTCTTTTATGAAAGTGGCTGCATGTATGTTTGGGGCATAAATGTTGACTATCGTTATATCCTCTTGCTGGATTGTTCCTTTTACCATTAAGAAATGACCTGCTTTGTCTCTTCTGATAAGTTTAGGTTTGGAGTCTAATTTGTCTGATATCATAGTTGCTACTCCTGCTTGTTTTTGAGTTCCATTAGTGTGGATTACCTTGCTCTATCCCTTCACCTTTAGTTTATAAGTATCTTTACTTGTAAGGTGTGTTTCTTGCAGGCAGCATATAGATGGATTATGATTTTTAATCCATTTTGCCACCTTATGTATTTTGATTGGGTAGTTGAGGCCATTTATATTCAGTGTGATTATTGAGAGAGATGAGTTTTAATTCCTAATATTTTGGGTTTTAATTTCTGTTTGAGGTAGTGTTTGTCCTTCTTTGCCTATTTGTTCATTTGATGGAAATCATTGTTTCTCTGGTTCTGCTGTTTCCTTATTATCTCTTCTTTTCAATTAATCTCTTTGAGTATTTTCTCTAGTGCTGGTTTGGAAGACATAAAGTCTTTCAGCTTCTGTTTGTCATGGAAGGTTTTTATTTCCAGTCAAATTTGATAGATATCTTTGCTGGGTAGATAAATTTATAGAAGAATGAATCCCAATAATCCTCAATCTATTCCGTGAAATAGAAGGAAACGGGACTCTCCCAAATACATTATATAAAGCCAACATCACATTAATACCAAAACCAAATAAAGACAGCTCAAGAAAAGAAAACTACAGGTCTGTATCACTGATGAACGTAGATCCAAAACTTCTAAACAAAATACTAGCAACACACATTCAAAAACCACATCAAGAAAATTATACACCACGACCAAGTCAGGTTCTTCCCAGGGATGCAAGGCTGGTTCAACATATGAAAAAGAGTTCATGCAATCCACCACATAAACAGAACTAAAGACAAAAATCACATAATCATTTCAATAGACACTGAAAAAGCATTTGACAAAATCCAACACCCATTCATGATAAAAACACTGCAGAGAATTGGAATAGAAGGAACATACCTCAACATCATAAAGGCAATATACAATAGGACCACAGCCAACATCATATTGAATGGGGAAAAACTACAAGAGTTCTCCTTAAAAACAGGAACAAGACAAGGATGTCCACTATCACCACTCCTTTTCAATATAGTACTAGAGACTCTAGCCAGAGCAATAAGGCAGGAGAAGGAAATAACAGGAGTACAAATAGGAAAAGAGGAACTGAAACTATCTCTATTTGCAGATGACATGATATTATACTTAGAAGACCCAACAAACTCAACCAAACGGTTTATAGAACTGATCAACAAATTCAGCGAAGTGTCTGGATACAAATTAAATCTTAAAAAATCAGAATGTTTTCTATATGCCAAACATAAGTCCACTGAAAAAGAAATCCAGAAAACATTTCCGCTCATGATACCCCCAAAACAATAAAATACTTAGGAATAAACCTAACCAAGGAGGTAAAAGACCTCTACAAGGAAAATTATAAAACATTTAAAAAGAAATGAAGATCTTAGAAGATAGAAAGACTTCCCATGCTCTTGGATAGGCAGAATAAATATCATCAAAATGGCCATTCTTC
>PVJS01063110.1:0-10566 GCA_004027185.1 Glis glis | reverse complement strand
ATTGAACCCAGGGGCGTTCTCCCTCCGCGCTACACCCCCGGCCCTATTATTTTATACTTTATTTTGAAACCGGGTCTCACGAAGTTGCGGAGGGCCTCACTAAGTAGAGAGAGAGAGACAGGGAGAGAGAGAGAGAGAAAGCTGAGGCTGGCCGTGAACCTGGATCCTCCGGTCTCCGCCTCCCAAAGTACTGGGATTACAAGCGAGCGCCACCACGCCAGGCTTCCTTTTTTTTTATGTTTTATTTTGAAACCGGGTCTCACGAAGTTGCAGAGGGCCTCATTAAGTAGCTGAGGCTGGCCGCAAACCCGGATCCTCCGGTCTCCGCCTCCCAAGTACTGGGATTACAAGCGTGCGCCACCATGCCCGGCTACATTTAACCAGTTTTGAGAACTAACAGTAAAATATACTTTGGTTCTCTAAAATCACTTCTTAGCTGGGCGTGGTAGTCCACGCTTGTAATCCCAGTACTTGGGAGGCTGAGACAGGAGGATCGCAGGTTCATGGCCAGCTTCATCTACTTAGTGAAGCCCTCCACAACTTAGTGAGATCCTGTTTCAAAATAAAAAATGAAATAGGGCTGGGGATGTAGCTCGGAGGTAGAATGCCCCTAGGTTCGATCCCCAGTACCGCAAAAAAAAAAAAAAAAATCACCTCTTGAGAGTGACAGAGAAAATGGGCAGAAGACAGGAAGAAGTCATTCCTGACTGACACTCCTAGGTGGCTTCTCTTAATCTTTGTCCCTCCAGCAGAAGGCTTGCCACCAGTTAGGCACTGAAGAAGCTTTTTGTTTTTGTTTTTTGAAGAGAAGGGGGAAAATTAACAGGGAAAGGGCCTGAGGATTCAAGAGGTTCAGAAATGAGTCTGTTTGTCAAATTGTTGTGGTTGTATTTTGCTATCACTTGTTCTACATTTTGGATATAACAATAACTTATACTTTGAAAAAGCACAGTATAGCCGGGCGTGGTGGCGCACACTCGTAATCCCAGTACTTTGGGAGGCGGAGACCAGAGGATCCGGGTTCGCTGCCAGCCTCAGCTCTCTCGCTCTCTCTCCCTGTCTCTCTCTCTCTCTCTCTCTCTCTCTCTCTCCTTAGTGAGGCCCTCCGCAACTTCGTGAGACCCGGTTTCAAAATAAAGTATAAAAAATAGGGCCGGGGGTGTAGCGCGGAGGTAGAATGCCCCTGCGTTCAATCCCCGGTACCGCAAAAAAAAAGAAAAAAGAAAAAGCACAGTATATTGCTTTAGCAGTTAGCTATTAGTCATAGCTCACTAGTTACTTTGATCAAAATTGAATTTCCATTTTTTGTCTGTATGTGTGGTACTGGGAATTGACCCCAGGGGTATTCTACCTCCTGAGTGCAGTTCTACCTCTGAGCTATACTCCCAGTCCTATTTTATTGTTTATTTTGAAACAGGGTCTCACTAAGTTGCAGTGGGTTTGTTTTGCTGAGGCTGGCCACGAACCTGTGATCCTCCTGTCTTAGCCTCCCAAATACTGGTATTACAAGCGTGTGCCACCATGCCCGGCTTCCAGTTTATTCTTGACCAGAGTAGCATCATGGGAAAAACTTGAGCACTCATTTTTTGCCTGGTGTTTTACTTGTGTGATCTCTTTTAAGTTGTATTAAGCTATTTCCCTCCGATTGTTATGGTGAAGTTGATCATAGACTGGTATTTCAGTGACCTCAGTTGCTTTGCCCACACAATCAGAACATCTTGCCATTACTTGTGCACTGTTAACACATCTTAGAATTTAAAAGTTACTTGGGTTCAACTGGATTTGAGAGTCTTTGTCATAGACACCAACTTTGCTGCTAAATGAAGATTACTTAAGCACACCATTATAATGTGTGTGTTTTTTAAACATTAATATGATGGGCCTTAGAATTAGGTGGCTCTTTGGTAATGAAATGCGTTTTTAAGTGGCAGGGTCTGGGGAGTTTGCCCTCTCAGGATGGTTAGACTGGTTCAGCCAGACTGAAAGTTTTACTCTTGCATTTTTGTAGGTCTCCATTCCTATGTTCATTAACTTAGGACCTTTTAAGAGTAAAGCTTCCACCATGCCCTGTAATCCCAGTACTTGGGAGGCGGAGACAGGAGGATCTCAGATTCAAGGGCAACCTCAGAAATTTAGTGAGACCCTCAGCAACCTAGCGAGACCCTATTTCAAAATAAAACAGTAAAATAGGGCTGGAGATGTAGCTCATAGGTAGAATGCCTTGGGTTCAATCCCCAGTACCAAATAAAATAAAATATTAAAAGAGTAAAGTTCAAGTCCCAGGAATCAAAGCCTTTCTGACCCTTGGACTTGGGAGGCAGCAGTGCTCTGTGAAGAAGGACATGGGCTCTACTACTTAGTAGGGATGGGACTTTGGGCAAGTTATTTTTGTCTGCCTTTTTTTTTTAAATTAAATGTGGGTAATTAATGTAGAGGGCCTGGCTCATTAGCAACCCTTCAATAAAGGTAGGTACTATTCTAATTATTGCAGGAACATTTTGTCTGTAGTGTGGCAGTTGAAGAAGTAGCAAATTTATGTGCAAGTAGGTTCAACCTTTTAAGTTTTACCCATGTCATTCTATTGAATATCTTTTCTCTCTCCCTTATATTTTGTTTAGAATTTGCATTCTAAT
This sequence comes from Glis glis, assembly GCA_004027185.1. NCBI lineage: Eukaryota > Metazoa > Chordata > Mammalia > Rodentia > Gliridae > Glis > Glis glis. The sequence continues at coordinate 7,933 of PVJS01063110.1, read as the reverse complement.
GGAAAAGTTGGTTTGGTAGAAAAAGAATGTTCATATAATATGGACAGGGCTTAATAAGGTGTCCCCTAGGAAATTGTTTCTAAGTGTTCTTCATGATTTTCCCTAGTTTACCTGATGACTGGTCATTGTGGGGTATTGGTCTTTATTGAATCAGAAGTTCACTCTTAAATTGTTAACGTGTTTAAAAATGTTCTATATTGCAGCCAAGGAACGAGGGTCGAGGATTTGAGTAATATGTATAGATTTGATGTGTTCTATGTAGTAAACCAAAATATTTCTTTGCTAGGTGCTTAAGTAAATATCTTTATTGGGAGATATTTGAACCCTCTCATATTCATTTTGGTTGACAAACTATTTTTGTAATGGTGGAGGAGCTGGCCTAGAAAACAGATAAGGAAGTTCATTGTAGCTGAATGGTCTGGGACAATTTATGTGGAAGATAGGGTAAGTTTTTAGCTGTTCTCATTTGGAAATGCATGCTCTTTATCATGAGTAAATATTAATATTAGAAACATTTCATTATTTGCCGTGTAGAGTTTCATATCCTTCTCTTAACACAGAGGTGAGGAATACTGCTGAAGACCTTTTATGCCAAATAGCCGACTCAGGGGTTGTAACTTTTTCTGTGCCTCAGATCCACCATTCCATTGACCCTTCCTTCCATTTCTTGGTGGCTGTCCTTTGCCGCTGGTGCCATGGTGGGTGTATGGATTGCTTTCTGTCTTTCAACAGTTACCGAAGTGCATGTTTGGGATTTTGTTGAAGAAAGCTGGATACAGTAAACGGAAAGAATCTTGGAAGATGCTTGACTGCTGTCTTTTCTCAGACTAGTCTGAAAGGGAATACCCCCATTCATTCTGGATTGGTGGATCTGAAGTACAAAATATTTTCCAGGTAAGCGATTACCCTGTATTGTTTTGTTTTGTGGCACTTACATCACTGAAAGAAACTTTAAAAAATCTTTTAATTTCTTTTTCCATGACTAGGGGAAGGAGGAAGTATTAGGTATTTGTGCTTAGTGTTAAGTTTGGATGTGGATCAGTGAAGGTATATGTGGTGGAATTGCTAGTGAAACTTGTTTCAATGTAAGAAGTGCAATTATAGGCGTAAGTAGTTTTTAGTCATTAGCTTGACAGGGAATATAGTAAACAGGGAAATTTTTTGAGGAAGGGAAATAGTGACTCTTGGAGAGTCGTCTGAGAAAGGTTTACTACCTGTAGAGAGTGTTTACTGAGAGCATCTGCTAAGAGCCAGCCACAGTTGCAGGCACCTTCCTCATATTTCTTATTTAATTGGCCTAGTGCTTCACCGCGTTTATAGGTAGTGAAATGAAGCTCATAAGCATTAAAGAAGTGCAAGTTGCTCAGGGTCATGCAGCTGGCAAATGGCAGAGCCAAGCGTTAAGCCTGGGTCTTTGTGTCCTCAACACTGTGGCTCTTCCCATCTTACTACATCTGCTGAAGTTTATACTTCAACTCCTGGACTTTCAGTTTGATTTTCTACAGCAGATTTTCACTCAAAGAATACATGCTGGGTCATTGTTTGGCATGTTATTTTAATTCTCTGCTTACTTACTGAAAAAACTAGAGGATCTTCAGTCAATTCATCTGGTGAACATAAAGGTAATTCAGGGAGCATAAGAGAGGCAATGCGTTGAAGTATCAGAGCGCGCTTCATAGAGGAAGAAGCATTTATATAGAGAACTCCAACCTCTGTCTTGTCAGTTCCTTTTAAGTATTTGTTGGTTATCTAAGCTCATTAGCTCAATGTGTAGACCTCTTTTGACCTGTATTTTGTCAGGCAACTGTCTTGAAAACATGACTTTTCAGTATTTAATATTCTTTCTGGGTTACCTACTCTATAATCTTTAAAAAATTTCTTTTTGTCATAAACCTATATTCTAACTCTGTGATCCTTGTTTTAGTTTAATTCCTTTGCATTTGCTAATATTTCTCCTAGGTGAGCATTTTTCACACTTGTCACCTGAAGGGCTGTCCGAGGGGTGGAGATGGTGGTGATAGCATTAGTAGAAATAATAGCGATTATCTACTGGGCACTTTCTTTGTATGGATCATGATTCTAGGCACCTTCTATTATAAACTCATTTATCCTTATAGTAACCTGATAAGGTAGGTACTATTAGATCTACTTCACTGCTGAAGAAACTGACCGATCGAATAGAACAGTTAGAAAACATGCTCAAGGTCATACATCTTGTAAGAGACAAAGATAAGTTATGAACCCAGGCAGACTGGCTTCAGAAAATGTGCTTCCAACTGCTGTGCTATTTAATCTCTAGTTTAGAGTATTGTCCAATAATAGAGGAACAGAAATCCTGAAGACTAATTCTGTATATAATTTTCTGACTTCAAGAAATCATTGCAAGTTGGGCGTGGTGGCACGTACCTGTAATCTTAGTACTTGGAAGGCTGAGACAGGAGGATTATAGGTTTGAGGCCAGCCTCAGCAATTTAGCAAGGTCCTCAGCAACTTAGTGAGACCCTGTTTCAAAATAAAAAATACAGTGGAGCTAGGGATGTAGCTCAGAGGCAGAATGCCCCTGGCTTCAGTCCCTGGTAACTGCCCCCTCCATGCACAAAGAAATCATTGCAAAGAAAAAGAAAGCAATTGTTGAATATCTGTTTCTTACCTTCTTTGGAAAACAGTTTAGCTCTCAGGTTCTGTTAGCCATCCAGGACTGTCTTTATCTGTTTCCCAAGAGAACTCATAATAGGTTAGTTTGAGGTTCTCTTTCAGAACAGTGCTGAGACAGTACTTTCTGTCATGACCAAATATTCAATATCAGGCTGGGGATGTGTGTGGTTCAGTGGTAGCACATTCACCTAGCATGCTTCAGGTCCTAGATTTGAGACCTAGCACTGCAAAAAAGAAAAAAAAAGAAAAAAGAAATGTTCACTATCTGCTCTTCAACATGGTAGCCACTAGTCATGTGTGACAGTTTTGAAATAAGACTCTGCAGCTAAATAACTGAATTCTAAATTTTGCTTTTAATGGGATAACCTGTCATTAGGTACCTCGTCATGTGACTCAATGTTAAGTGTACTTCACCTAAGATGAAGCCTTCTTGCCAAAATGTTTAACCCAGATGCAACCAACCAAATTTCCAGTTTACAGAAAAGTACAGGAGGTAGAGAATCTAGTTAGATGACACCATGAAGAAATACTCTATCTAATGCAGAATGTTGCACATCCTACAAGACAACTAATTAAACTCCGTTCTTCAAAGAAGTTAATGCTAGGAAAGGAGGGAAACAGTAGAGGAACTGTTCTAAATTAAAAGAGAATAAAGAGACATAACCAAAGACACAGGGTGAATTTCAGGACATTTTCCTAGGAGGAAGCATGCTGGGTAGGTGCTTTAAAATTATTTGAGCCGGGCGTGGTGGTGCACGCTTGTAATCCCAGTACTTTGGGAGGCGGAGACCGGAGGATCCGGGTTCACGGCCAGCCTCAGCGCTCTCTCTCTGTCTGTCTGTCTGTCTGTCTGTCTCTCTGTCTCTCTCCTTAGTGAGGCCCTCCACAACTTCGTGAGACCTGGTTTCAAAATAAAGTATAAAAAATAGGGCCGGGGGTGTAGCGCGGAGGTAGAACGCCCCTGAGTTCAATCCCCATTACCGCAAAAAAAAAAAAAAAAAATGTTTGGCATTGGGCTGGAGGTGTAGTTCAGTGGTAGAACACTTGCATGCATGTGGCCTTGGATTAGGTCCCCAGCTCTGTGCAAAAAAAGTTCATTTAAATTTAAAATTTATGGCCGGAGTGGTGCATGCTTATAATCCCAGTGGGGATGTAGCTTTGAGGTAGAATGCCGCTGGGTTCGATCTCCAGTGCAACCAAAATAAAAACAAAAATTTAAAGTTTACTAATTGTCCCAAGAACGTCTTTTGTTTCTCCTTTAAAACAAAGCAATTAACAAATCAGGATCCATACAAAGTATACCCTTTGTCTTTGGTTATATCTCTACTCGCTCGCTCTCTCTCTGTCTTTTTTTTGGCAGTACTGGGGATCCTCCTGTTTCAGCCTCCCAAGTACTGGGATTACAAGCATGTGTGCACCACCACGCCCAGCCCTCTTTACTCTTTTTAAATTTAGAACAGTTCCTCTAGCTCCTGTTCTTTCTGTAAACTGGAAATTTGGTTAGATGCATCTGGGTTAAACATTGGCAAGAAGGCTTTTTCTTAGGTGAAGTGTACTTCACATTGAGTCACATGAGGAGGTACGTAATGGCAGGTTATTCCACTAGAAGCTATGATAAATTTGATCCCTTGGTTAAGGTGACAACAGCCAGATCTCTGCATAATGAATGCACATTTTCCTCCTCTGTTATTAGAGAGGAATCTATGGGTCACTATTTTGGCACCTTGTAAATATCTTTTCATTTATGAGTTTTCTTTCATCTAGTGGTTTCATCATACTGATTCCTGAAATCGGTTCTTATAATAGGGGTTACAAAATTGTGGTTTTCTAATTGTCATTCCTTCTGCATTTATTAGCTAGCATTCACAGAGACCCCTGTTTCTTCATCTTTCTTTTTTGTATCACTGTATTCTCATGGGCTTCTTTTTTTTTTTGGTACTGGGGATTGAACCCAGGGGCATTCTACCTCCGGGCTACACGCCCAGCCCTATTTTTTATTCTTTATTTTGAAACAGGGTCTCACTAAGTTGCGGAGGGCCTCACTAAGTAGCTGAGGCTGGCCGTGAACCTGCGATCCTCCTGTCTCTGCCTCCCAGGTACTGGGATTACAAGTGTGCGCCACCATGGGCTTTTACTAATTCACTGTGTTAACAATCAATTGCATTCTTTACTGATGCTCAAATTGCCCTAGATTTGGCTAACGAGGGTCTCTTCCAGGTAGCTCCTCCTCCTTCCTTTTTTCCCCCCTTTTCTTTTGCAGTACTTGGGATGGAACTCCGGCTTCCTTTTGACACAACCTCCCATTCTTTGTGTGTTTCCTGGCTTTTTTGGCACAGGGTGTCCCAGGCACCCCTTGTGCTTTCCCGTGGAGCAGGAACCACCTATTTCTCCAAAGGCTCCTGGTTCTTTTTAGCATGGAATGGTATTTATTTATTTATTTTTTTTTTTATTTTTTTGCGGTACCGGGGATTGAACCCAGGGGTGTTCTACCTCCGCGCTACACCCCTGGCCCTATCTTTTATACTTTATTTTGAAACCGGGTCTCACGAAGTTGCGGAGGGCCTCACTAGGTAGAGAGAGAGAGAGAGAGAGAGAGAGAGAGAGAATGTGAGTGAGAAAGAGCTGAGGCTGGCCGTGAACCCAGATCCTCCGGTCTCCACCTCCCAAAGTACTGGGATTACAAGCGTGCGAGTTCATGTTATTTCTGATTCAAAGTTAATATTACAGGGATTCCCCCTACCTCCCTGTGAACTTGTTAGCTTTTTTTTTTTTTGGTACTGGAGGTTCAACCCAGAGGCCTTCTACTTCTGAGCTACACGCCCAGACCTGTTTTATTTTTTCATTTTGAAACAGAGTCTCACTCCTGTCTCAGCCTCCCAAATACTGGGATTACAGGCATGCTCCACCATGCCCGGCACTTGTTAACTTTTTGATTTTGAAAATCTCAGAGATATTATTAGTAAATTGGTCATCAAATTGAGGTACACATTGTGATGTAAATAGTCAGATAAATAGTTTCATTCATTCATTATTAAGCATGTACTCTGTTCTTGGTACTCTTCGCTAATATAGGGAATACAGAATAAAATCAGTTGCATATCTTGCTTCTAGTAGGTTGCAGTCTTTTATATAAAAAGTATAGCAAGCTGGGTGTGGTGGCGCATGCTCGTAATCCCAGTACTTGGGAGACTGAGACAGGAGGATTGCAGGTTCACGGCCAGCCTCAGCTACTTAGTGAGGTCCTCCACAACTTAGTGAGACCCTGTTTCAAAATAAAGAATAAAAAAATAGGGCTGGGGGTGTAGCTCGGAGGTAGAATGTCCCTGGGTTCAATTCCCAGTACCACACACACACAAAAAAAGTATAGCATAATGTGAAAACTGGTAAGGATCATGAGAAGTAGTCATACAGTGTTGTGAGAGTTTGAAAAGGAAATTTCCTAAGGGACTTTCTTTTGAAGTTACCCTTTGAGGCTTCGACAGAAATGAGTGAGATATGAAAATGAAGTATTAGGGCAGAGGGGGCTGTCATAGCAAAGTTAACCAGGTGAACAGTGGCTGGTAGGTAGCTTCTATTAGGAGGGACAATTGTGTAAGTAGCTCTGTGGACTGTTGGGGTATAGCTTGTGTGAAGGGACTGAAGTAGATGAGTTTGGAAAGGTAGATTATAATCAAATTTTAGACTTTATTCTTTAGATCGTAAGTTATAGACTGGTAGCCTGTGGATTGATAGAGATCCACAGACATATTGTATTTGGGTCTGCATAGATTTTAAAAATTGGGACATTTCATGTGAAAACATGTATTGCTGGTTTGAAAACTGGAGCACAGTAGTAGTTGCCCTTTTGAATGAGAACTTGTGTTTTCCTGTTCACCATTCCAGTAAGCTGGCCCTCACTATCTACTTGTCATATGCACTTTTGAGCTTGTGGTCCCTGCATAGATCTGAGGAAGCGTAAGGGTGATGGATGTGGTTTGAAAGGGAGCAGATTATGAAAGTTGAGTAAGATCTGTGGTTGCCGTCAGTTTGGGGTTGGATCAGAACAGAAAAAATTGGAGCAGGGAGACCAATTAGTAGACTTTTGGAAAATTCCAGGGAAGACATGACATGATAGTAACAGATGGTCGTAGTAGGAGGAAATGAGCCATTTTAGATGTAGAATGGATAGATTGTATTGATAGATGTGACTGTAGTATGTGTATATGTATTGACAAGAATGTAAATCAGACTTAAAACAGAGTCCTGAGCTGGGTGTGGTGGTGCACACTTGTAGTCCTAGTACTTGGGAGGCTGAGACTGGAAGATCTCAGGTTCAAGGACTGCTTCAGCAAGTAGTGAGACTCTCATTAGCTTAGTGAGACCCTGTTTCAAAACAAAAAATAAAAAGGGCTGGGGGTGTAGCTTGGAGGTAGAATGCCCCTGGGCACAAACCCCAGTAACACACACACACACACACACACACACACACACACACACACACGTCCTGGGGGTGGGTGTGTGGCTCAGTGGTATAGTACTTGCCTAGCATGTACAAGGCTCTGGGTTCACTGCTCAGCACTGCAAAACAAAAACATAAACACGGAGTTCTCTTTCTAAAAAGCTGTGCATCATAAATCAGTTTCTGAAAGTTAACCACTTGTGTTTGTTAATTTTGGAAGACAGTAGTAATAATTTTATGCATTGTTGTCATTGTGTAAAGTTTAGTTTTATAATATGCAAATAGCATACTTTGGCCATAAATGGACCTTCAACCTGCCTGTGCTTCTGAAGTTGTGTATAAAGTAAATATTTATATTGTTATTCTTTTTTTCTACCACTTTCCTTATAATTATGGAGCTAAATTTTCAAAAAAATATTAGCAATACTATATAATTATTTTAAAGAACTTTCCACTTATATTTAATTTTCCCACAATCTCTGCAAGAAATTAATCAAAAGGAGAGTGAATCTATAAGATCCTGCCCCACTAGTTCAACCACTATGGAGATCAGTGTGGAGATTCCTCAGAAAACTGGGAATGGATCCACCATATGATCCGGCTATACCACTCCTGGGTATCATACCAAAGGGATTGAAACCAGAAAACAACAGTAATATATGCATACCCATGTTCATAGCAGCACAATTCACAGTGGCCAAATTATGGAACCAACCTAGATGTCCATCAACAGATGAATGGATTATAAAATTATGGGAAATACACACAATGGAATTCTACTCAGCAATAAAGAAGAACAAAATAACAGCATTTGCAAGAAAATGGAAAGATCTGGAGAAC
>PVJS01063109.1:0-10566 GCA_004027185.1 Glis glis | reverse complement strand
TCCTCTCTTTTCTTCTCCCTTCCCCTCCCCTCCACTCTCCTCTCTCCTCTCCTCTTCTTTCCTCTCTTCTCCTCTCCTTCTCTCTCTCTTTTTTTTGGTACTGGAGATTGAACCCAGGGGCATTCTACCTCCAAGATACACCCACAGCCCTTTTTATTTTGAAACAGGGTCTTGCTAAGTTGCTGAGGCTAGCCTCGAACCTTCAATCCTCCTGTCTCAGTCTCCCAAGTACTGGGATTATAGGTGTGCACCACTGTGCCCAGCTTGGAGACCTGTTTTTCTAAAGGTGCCAAAGGAATTCCTGAAAGCATCTTGGAGCAAGGGTTGGCATGGCAGGGCTAGAGTGGAGGAGCAGGATTGGAGGGGGGTGGGTACCAGTCTTTAAAACAACCATCACCTAATGAGCTTGGATCATTAGCAAGCCTGCATTCGCCTCCCCACCCTGGCCCAGCAGGATAGTGAGAATTATGAAATAGCTGCTGGCAGATGAATGGGGTTGCCTCCACCATCTGTCTTCCAAATGATCCTGTAGGTACAGCTATTATTTCAGTCAGACGCTGGCAGGCGGGCAATTGTTCACAGGCTCCGTGAAGAATAGCGGCTGTCAAGGGTTTGGTGAGTGTTACGACTTTCCACAGACCCGTTTTCAGCTTGTCTGAGACTTTAAACTGGAGCAGGTCCAGGGCCGAGACTGACTGGAAGTGTTCAGTAGTCTTCTTCCCATACCCACTTTGTGCCTCTTCTCATTTCCTTTCTCCCTTCCCCTCCCAACCCTGGTTCTCTCCATACCCCTTCTCCTCCTTCCCAAGCCCCTCACCTCAGGCTTGATCTCCTCTCTATCTTTCCTCCTGTATCTCTTTTTTTTCTCTTTCACAAAACCACACAAATATCTTGGGAGGGGAGTCACTGTTTCCTCTGGGAAGCCTGGAGTGTGGAGGGAGGGAAGGAGAAGAGATATCATAGGACATGCAGAGGAAGGGGGAGTAGACTGAAATTGATGGCAAACTCAACCAGAGGGCGTCTCGGGAGCAGAGATACAAAGAGGATGAGGATGAAAAAGGAGGAGGAGGAGGAGGAGGAGGAGGAGGAGGAGGAGGAGGAGGTTTGGATTTGGAATGTCCCCCAAATTCTCATGTTGAAAGTGTAGTACCCATTGCAGCAAGGTTCGGAGGTGGGGCTCTTGGGCAGTGACTGGATCATGAGGGCTCTGACCTCGTCCATGGATTAATCCATTGGAAGCTAAATGGACTACTGCGAGGCGGGGCCTAGCTGGAGGAAGTTGGTCACTGGGGGTGTGCCCTGGAAGGGCTGGTCTTCTCCCTGCTGTACCCCTCTGTTTCCCAGCTGCCATGAGCTGAACAGCTTTCCTCCACCTCGCCCTTCCGCTCTTCTGTCTTGCCTCAGGCCCAGAGCAATGGAGCTGGCTGATTATGGACTGAATCCTCTGAAATCATGAGACAAAAGGAATCTCTCCTCCTCCAAATTGTGCTTGTCAGGTACTTTGATCACAGTATTGCAAAGCTGACTAACACTGAGAGAAGAGATGCCCCCCAAGACATCCAGTATTAAATGTGTTAATCCTGGATAATAAATTGGTTGTTAGATAAGAGAAAAAAACAGTTGGAAGACAGAGTCTCATTAAAATCCCCCAAAGGTAGGTATGAACTTGAGCATGTTAAATAGCTTCCTATAATTTGATGTGCTCATTTTGTCAGCAGTTTAATTTTCATCCCTTTATGGACCAATTTGAGTGACATGATTTGGCCCACACCTGGTTTGATGTGACAGATCAGAACACAGCTCTCACCTTTACACTCCCAAGAACCCCCCTTGCCCAGGCCCAGGGTCGAGTGGCCCCCCACTGTTTAACCATCAATCGGGAGCCGGACATGTTTTGGAAAGGATAGCCCTCCAGAATCAAGTTCAGGGGTAGAATAAAATGATTGCTCTTCAAGCCTGGTAAATATGGCAAGGTGTCTAGAACTCACTGTCCTTTCCATTCAACCTTGCTTATATTCTTATATTGTAAGGTTGAGGGTTTGAGTGTTCGGAGAAGTGAGAGACCAATTCCACCAATCGATAATGCAAAAGCAAAGGAACTTTATTAGCTAGCTTGAGCTAGGGTCCGAGGTCAATACTCCACTGTGCTGGATGAGACTCGGACCCTAGCTCGAGCTAGCTAATAAAGTTCCTTTGCTTTTGCATTATCGATTGGTGGAATTGGTCTCTCACTTCTCCGAACACTCGAACCCACAACCTTACAATATTATTTCTCCTCATCTCTTCCTCCTCTTCTCTTCCCCAGCACTCCATTCCCTACCACTAGCCTGCTCATGAGCATGGTTTAAAAACAAATCAAAACAAAACAAACAAGACAAAACAAAACAAAACACCTTCTCCCCAGCTGCTTCAGCTGCAGGAGCAGTCATACATTCAAATCACTGCATCTCATTAGATAATGCAATTTAAGTTTTCCCCACTTCAATTTTGCTGGGAACCTGAGTACAGTATGCCAAGTATTATTGAAATGTCTGTTTTACACACAATGAACCAAATGTGTTCTCTACTAATATTTCAATGGCATAGAAACTTGGGGATAATTTTCAGTACTGTGTTGAGATTCAAACTCAAAGCCCTTCCCAATAGGGCACGGTATATCCGGCGACTTCCTGTCTAATGTCCTATCACAGTGAGCATGTAGTTTATCATGAAGCAGGAACTTCTTGAGGATTAAAGGAATTCATATTCATGATTAAACCAAGACAGCAGATACAAACCTGTACTATCCTGGACAAACCAATATGCACATCCCTTTGACCATCACGGCCAGGCTGAATAGGAGGCGGAGCCTGTCCTTGCAAGCGGGGATGGTTACCTCCGTTGAATGTCTAAAGTGGTAACTCATCTTGTCACCCACTTGTCAGCATAGTCTACCTTAAAATCCTACTTTCCTTCATGTGGATCTGTTCTTGAGGCTGATGTCTGGGTTCATATTCCCATTCTCTGGCAGAGATCCAAAAGTTCTCAATAAATGCTTATTGACCATGACCAAGGTTGGCCTGAGAGGATCTGTTAATTTCCCTGGTTTTAGAGGGACAACACCACCCTCAACTTGTGGGAGAGCCCTCTTGAGAGCTTGCACATGTCACCTTGGTGGTTAAGGACTCCATCAGTTTCCTATTAAGCCAACACAAATTTATTATTTTACAGTTTTGGAGTTCAGAATTCCTAAAATCACTATGTTGGCGGGGCTGCGTTCCTTGTGAAAGCTCTAGGGGAGAGCCTGATGCCTCACCGTTCCTAGCTCCTAGAGGCCACCTACATGCCTTGGCTCTGGACCCTGCCTCTGTCTTCAAATCCAGCAGAGTAGCATCTTTCAATCTCTCTCTCTTCTTCTTTTTTTTTTTTAAAGGAAAGGCTAAATTGAATTTTATTTTATTTTTTACTTTATTTTATGTTCATTTATTGGTGCATTGTAATTATACGTTTTGATATATGTCAGGGTATGAACATCATACATGCACACATTGCACATTTAGCCCTCCCTCCAATCCCACCCTATTCCCTCCCCCTTCTCTCCCTTTCATGCTCCGGATAGTGATTGAGTCTTATAAGTTTGTGTATGTACATCATGTGCTATAGTGTGTTTCCCTCCACCACCTCCCAACTCCCTCAGTTAGGTCACCTTCTTTGTCCATCTAAAGATTTCTTCTTCTTCCCTTCTAAGTCCCATTCTATCTAGCTCCCACAGATTAGGGGGGACATCCTACTTTTTACTCTTAGTGACTTACTAATATCACTTAGCATGATGTTCTCTAGTTCTCTCTCTCTCTTCTTGCATCACCACATTGCCTTTTCTGATTCTAACCCTCCGGCCTCCCTCTCATAAGGACCCTCGAGATTCAGTTAGGCACACCCAGTTAATCCAGGATCATCTCCTTGTCTCAAGACCATTAACTCAATCATCTCTGTAAGATCCTTTTGCCTTGTAAGTAAAACATTCACAGGTTCCAAGGATTAGGATGTGGACACCTCTGGGGGAGGGTCATTACTCAACAGATCACACACACCTTCTCAAATCAGATTCTTAGGTTGTCCTGGTACTTTGTTATATAAAGGTCACAGCCATTAACAGTGTTTCTTATAGGTCTGTTGCAAGTCCATCTGAACAGAGGAAATACATTCTAGTACTAAACTGGTAGTGGTCTTAGTGCCTTTCTAAGGTAGCCGGGGGGAGTGCAGATACCAAGAGTGTTAGTAGGTTACCAAAGGGGTCATCGAGTCAGTAACAGAAGAGAAGAGAAATTCTCTCCAGATCACTTAGACATTCACCTGCTAGCGCTGAGTTCTTCTCAAGGTCTCTTCTGGCTCATGGTTGCACACTTTGGGGTGTTTTTTTTATGCATGGTCTACAGTCATACTTCTCTTGAGAAGAGCGTGGGAGGAAACCTTCAGTAAATCTTCTCCACTGTCTAGTAGAGATAACTGAAATGCTGGAGTTCATCACCAGTATCCTCTCCCCCACCCAAGTGTCCTAGTGAAGGACCAGGTCTGCTCCTCCAACTCTCTGCCCTGTCCTCATTCCCAGCTGCATCCCTTGACAGGAAGCAGCAGATGTGCTGCAGGCGTCTGTAGTTCAGTGTAAAACAACCAGCCACGTTACCTCCAACCATTACCACAGTTTCATTGGGGTCAAGACCATTCCTGTCACCTCTGTCTCAGGCTTTCATTCTTGCTATGTAATGGTCTTCTGTTCGTTGGCTGTAATACTCTCATCCTGTTTCTTTCAGATGACCAGTTAGGGGATAATAATACTCTGCACAATATGCATTGGCATAGTTCACAAGCAATCATAGTCTCACTAATCTTTCAGATCTATTTTATTGTGAAAATGAAGACTTCAGCTGTCTCATAGCCAAACCTATATGTAACTATCACCCTGATGGTTGACATCTGCTGGATGCCAGGGCTGTAGCTCAGTGGTACAGTGCTTGCCTTTGCTTGTGGGAGGCCCTGAGTTCAATCGCTAGCACCATAAAACAAACAAAGAAAACCAAATGCTAGCTATCCTAATGGGTTCACAACAAAATTTGATCTCTGAATAATCTCATGAGATATGTGCTATCATTATTCCCACTTTATAGGTGAGAAGAGGGAGAGAAAATTTAAAAAAAACTTAGGTTTTTAAGAATACTTTTATCGGTGCATTGTAATTATACATCATAGTGAGGTTCAAAGTCACGGAAACAAATGTGCACAGGTCTTGGTGTGTTTCCCTTCAGGTCCCACCCCACTCCCCACTCCTCCCCGTACATATTAGTGAGATTGGTAGTGATACCTACACACATCGGCATTGCATACTTTGGACTGTTTCTTTCATCAATTCTTCCTTCCCCCTTTCCCCAGCTGCCTCCCTCTATCGCTTTCCACTATTCTACTGGTAACTCATTTTAATACTGGGTAGGATGCTAAGAAAAAGAAAACAGGTTCATGAGGAGAGAAGATGTATTCAGATTTGGACATCTTGAGATTTGTGGTAATTTTCAGCAGAAAAGTCAGACGTTCAGTCCTGGAGTTCAAGAGAAAGGTCAAAGCTAGAGCAGTATTATTGTTATTATTATTATTATTATTATTATTATTATTGCAGTACCAGGGATTGAACCCAGGGGTGTTCTACCTCCGCGCTACACCCCCGGCCCTATTTTTTAGACTTTATTTTGAAACCGGGTCTCACGAAGTTGCGGAGGGCCTCACTAAGGAGAGAGAGAGAGAGAGAGAGAGAGAGAGCGAGCTGAGGCTGGCCGCGAACCTGGATCCTCCAGTCTCCGTCTCCCAAAGTACTGGGATTACAAGCGTGTGCCACCACACCCGGCCTAGAGCAGTATTATTTTTATAAAAGTAAAAAATCAGTTTGCAGAAAAAAAATCCACTGGCTAGGGAAAAGAAGAGGGGGCAGGACAAAATTTTTAGAAAAATATGCTCTTTGGGTTTGGGAAGAAGAGAAGTCAGAGAGCTAGAGGCAAGAAGACCCCAGTGTTACTGCAGAGAATGGGTACTGGATTGTGACCGGGGTGTCCCCAAGAGAGCAGTGTGATGAGGAAGGAAGCCAGATTTGTGAGGAGCTGGTGAGGCCAGACCACTCACTCTTGAAGTTTGTGCAGGGTCGGTGTGAAGATGCTATCTTAAGGGCAAGATTCTAAAAGACTTCATTTTGTTGTTGTTGGATTTTCTTTTTGTGCTGGGGATTGAACCCAGGGGTATTCTACTTCTGAGCGACACCCCCAGCCTTTTCTATTTTATATTTTGAAACAGGGTCTTTCTAGGTTGCTGAGGGTCTCACTGAGTTGCTAAGGCGGTCCTCAAATCTGTGATCCTCCTGTCTCAGCCTCCCAAGTAGTGGGATTACAGGTGTGTGCCACCACACCTGGTGATTCTAAAAGAATTTGTAACAGAGGAGGCAAGCATTTGTTTGCTGTGAGGAGAGACTAAAGACACAGGAAAGGAGCTCCTGGCGATGGAACAAGGTCCTTGGAACAGTGGGAGGGGAAGGGGCTCCAGAAGAGGAATCCTCCTCAGATAGGTGGAGGGTCATTAAAGGTGGCAGTGTGGGGAGGAATAAGAACTTAAACAAGGATGTTGGGAAGATAAATTATTTTAAATAGGGTAGTCCTGATCTCAGCAAAGCAGGAAATGAAATCATTTGCCAAAAGTAAGGGATTTGTCAAAGAGATTTGGGGAGAATGGTGAAATTCTGGAACCGGAGCTAAGCCATGTTGACTGAGAATCTACTGATATATCAAGCAGAGTCCAGGCAGAAGCAGGAAATCAGGCCAGTTGTGCAAACAGGACAAATTTCATATAAGGAATTGTTAGTCAAAGGTGGCTAACTATTTTTTTTCCGGTTCTGGGGATTGAACCCAGGGGCATTCTACCTCCGAGCTACACCCCCAGCCCTATTTTTTTTTATTCTTTATTTTGAAACAGGATCTCACTAAGTTGCGAAGGGCCTCACTAAGTAGCTGAGGCTGGCCGCGAACCTGTGATCCTCCGGTCTCAGCCTCCCAAGTACTGGGATTACAGGCGTGCGCCACCATGCCCAGCTGTGGCTAACTATTAAAGGGTCCTGAAATAGCAGGTGCAAAGAAAGGTGAATTTGAAACTGAGGGACAATCAACCAGTCTTGAAGAATGAAAGGATTTCCCAATGGGACAGAAAAATAATTTTGCAGCGTAGAAATCCACTGTTCCTCTTTCTATTCTATATTCAGAACCCCAGAGAAAGGGAAAATACTGAGGAGCGGGGGAAATGCGGGACTGCGGAAGTGGGGTGGGAGCTGGAGAACCCACCAACGCTGAATGTCAACAGGACAGTGACAAGCAGGTGTTATTTTGTTTGTTTGGGGACTTCAGTGAGCTCTGATAGCTGCATCTGCCTTCCAGAGACTGGAGAAGCTTACTGTGGAGCAGTTGCTCTAAGGGGGGCATGAGCTCACAGTGTCCTTTGTCATAGGCACAGGGCTCAGTTGTCTGAAGAGCTGGTGGCTAGAGACTCGCAGCGCTCAGACCCGGGATGGAGCTGAGTGCGCGTTGTAGGCACAGCAGTTTCAATCCCGACAAACACTGACAATTGCCTTCTAAGATGTGGTCTCAAGTTATACTCCCATTCAACTCTATTTGGTTATCAAGTGTAATCAAGCTGTTTTGAATGCTATCTTTTCTAAAATTTGCATTTCTCTAACTATAAGTGAGGCTGAATGTCTTGGCATATGTTTAGCCATTTGGGTTGTTTTTTCTTTTTTTTTGCAAACTCCCATTCATGTCCTTCTGCAATGGGGAGTGGGGCTTAAGCAGAGGGAGGGCCCATTCATTTAACAAGACCGTCTTAACTGCCTGCTAAATCTTGGGCCCTGGATGTAGCCTGATGAACAAAGTAGGGTTACCAGCTTCTCACAACTTAATGTATTGTGGGTGAGACAGTGAAGAAGTAAACAGATGTAGGCGTTCACATTTCTCTGCATTCTATGAGGTAAGGAGGGATGCTGTGAGGTACTTTAGATGTGGCCATCCTGATGAAACTTTACGTGGATACTTGATAGACGACAAATGATCAGCATGTTGCATGTTGGGGAAGAAGTGTCATCGGCAGCAGAAACAGCACATGGGAAGGTTTTCAGTTGTAAAGAGCCCAGCATGGTCTTTACAGACAGTGGTGCGGCCAGGCCAGCTAATGCTAGTGAGTATTGAAGGGCCCTTGTTTAGGGTTCTGACTGAATTCACGGGGATGCATCTCTCTAGGCCTAAGTAGACCTGAGAACTACGTTTAAGGCTCTCTTTTATTAAGTAAAACCCTACAGTGAATTTTTTTTTGTTTTGTTTTGAACCCACGAGCGTTCTACCACTAAGCTACACTCTCAGCTTTTAATTTTTTTTTTCATTTTGAAACAGGGTCTCACTAGGTTAAGGCGTCATGATGTGATCTAATAGTACAGAGATGGGCCTGTAGGGGAAGGAGTGTGGTAGGTAGAGGAAGCCCCCGGTGCTGGTGGGAACAGTAGAAACCCAAGGTTTGGGAGAGGCACATACGCCTGCCTCCTGAGCACTCTGCTTCCCAGAGCTCTGACCCGCCGAGCAGCTCGCTTCAGCACGAGACAGGCAGGGTTGGGGGTATTTTCCTTTGAAGCACAAAGAACCAGATATGGAAAAATTATACAATTTGCTTAAAGACACAGAGCTAGAGACAAAACCAGGAAGACAAAGCCAGCTAGAGACTCCCTGCTAGGAAGAAGTCTAGCTAGTTTACTTTTTCAAAGTGGAATTTGCATGGCTTACAGTTTGGCTGAAAAAAGTACAATAAAAATAAAATATAGCTTGTAGTGCAATATTTAGAGGGGTGGAGTTTGGAATTTTGTTTGGGATGGGCCTAGTCTTATACCTTGTCTGAGCCCTCTTGCCTGGATGGTCTTTTACAAATACTGGGTAATAATGTTGGTTTTCCCTGGACATTATGAGTAACACACACGAACACATGACAAGCACGGGAACATAGTAGGCGGACGACATCGTTTTTCTGAGACCTTCTTTCCTTCTCTTATTAGAATACATCAAGATGCTTCCAGAAAGGTGTGTTATCACCAGTTTCACTTTAGTGAGACATGCGTTACCTTCTTTGTTTCCTCTTGGGGCTGTTTTCACTCCAGACATAGGTTCAATTTGTGGAGCAAGTTGTTGTTTTTAAATGACATTTGAGAATGACTTGTTTTTGAGAAGGACCATTTCAGCATTTTTGGAATGGTACTGATACAGCTGTAGAACAACCTTGAACTTCTTTAAAGGGGAGTATAAATTGCTGTCCAAAGGACATGTGGAGTAACCTCCCACACCATAAACCAGTCACTTCGACCCCCTCAGTTGGTGCCACAGACGCCAAGGCCAATTTCTCTCACTTCTCCCTCTTGTGAATTTAGCCTTCTTGGAAATGTCTTCCAGAAAGTGGCCACGTCTGTGTGCATTTCAGTCAGAAGCCCATCCTTTATCCAAGAGCGGCTATTTATGGAATGCTGACGGATCTAAGTCCTTGGGTCATAACGATGGCTGGAGAGGCTTGGAGAATGTCTGCCTGTGTGCCCTGTGCCAGTGAGGGTTTAAGGAGGGCCCGCCCGTCCTACCAGACAGCACCGCAGCCCAGGGGCACCGCGAACCTCTGCACCGCAGCCTAGGGGCACCGCGGGCCTCTACACCACAGCCCACGGGTACCGCGGTCCTCTGCACCGCAGCCCAGGGACACCGCGGGCCTCTGCACTACGAGCCTCTACACCACAGTGCAGGGGCACCACGAACCTCTACACCACGAACCTCTACACCGCAGCCCAGGGGCACCGCGGGCCTCTACACCGCAGCCCAGGGGCACCGCGGGCCTCTACACCGCAGCCCAGGGGCACCGCGGGCCTCTACACCGCAGCCAGGGACACCGCGGGCCTCTGCACCGCAGCCAGGGACACCGCGGGCCTCTGCACCGCAGCCCAGGGGCACCGCGGGCCTCTACACCGCAGCCCAGGGGCACCGCAAGCCTCTACACCGCAGCCAGGGACACCGCGGGCCTCTGCACCGCAGCCCAGGGGCACCGCGAGCCTCTATACCACAGCCCAGGGGCACGGCGGGCCTCTACACTTCACTGCTTTGCTTTGGGTCCACCACAGAAAAGAAGCCATTGTGAGCTGATGTATTTTGAGCCCAGACAAGGCAGGCCCAAGGCTACAGGCTTTACATTCATTTCATTCAATTCTCGCAATAACAATCACCCCCATTTTAAAGCTAAGAAAATTGTCAGTAACTTTCCAAGGGCCACACACCCAGCAAAGCTGAAGCTGGACTTCAAAGCCCGGTGGGTGGACCAGGGTCCACTCTCCTCACCACCATGCAATGGTGACTCTGGTGAATTACCACAAGGGGGCGCACTGCCATCATCCACTTCAGTTAAAAGACCATGTTTTGCTTTTCCAAGGTGGCGGGGTGGAGGTGGAGGTGCGGTGCGTGCGTGTGTGTGTAGGTGTGTAGGCGTGTACCTATG
>PVJS01063108.1:0-10569 GCA_004027185.1 Glis glis | reverse complement strand
CAACCTCAGCGCGCATGCGCGCGCGCTCTCTCTCTCTCTCTCTCTCTCTCTCTCTCTCTCTCTCTCTCTCCCCCTAGTGAGGCCCTCCACAACTTCGTGA
Source organism: Glis glis (assembly GCA_004027185.1). Lineage (NCBI taxonomy): Eukaryota > Metazoa > Chordata > Mammalia > Rodentia > Gliridae > Glis > Glis glis. The sequence continues at coordinate 10,469 of PVJS01063108.1, read as the reverse complement.
GACCCGGTTTCAAAAATAAAGCATAAAAAAATAGGGCGGGGGGTGTAGCGCGGAGGTAGAGCGCCCCTGCGTTCAATCCCCGGTACTGCAAAAATAAATAAATAAATAAATAAATAAATAAATAAATAAATAGTAAAATATTTATTGTTATAGAACTGACTATTCTAATTTCTAGATTGAAACTGCATTTGTTAAAGTGACCATAGTACTGAGTATTGTCTAAGGGGAACCGAGAAGTAATGGAACCTACTAGGGTTTTCATCTAAGAGGAGGAAAGATCAAAGGAAGAGTGGGAGAAGCCAGGGATGGTGGTGCACACCTGTAATCCCAGTACCTGGGAGGCTGAGACAGGAGGATCGCACATTCCAGGCAAGCCTCAGCAACTTTGCAAAATCCTGTCTCAAAATAAAAAATAAAATAGGGCTGGGGGTATAGCTCAGAGGTAGAATTCCCCTGGGTTCAATACCCAGTACCTCCCCCCCACACACACACACACCGAGTGGGAAAACAAAAATCAAGTTATTGTACCACAAAATGTTCATCATGCTTGTTACCAGAAGCCACTTTATGGCTTCTTCCTCTGTTTGTTGTTGTTTTTGTTGTTGTGGGTTTTTTTTTATTGCGGTACCGGGGATTGAACCCAGGGGCATTCTACCTCCGCGCTACACCCCCGGCCCTATTTTTTTTTTATACTTTATTTTGAAACCGGGTCTCACGAAGTTGTGGAGGGCCTCACTAGAGAGAGAGAACTGAGGCTGGCCGCGAACCCAGATCCTCCTGTCTCTGCCTCCCAAAGTACTGGGATTACAAGCGTGCACCACCAGGCCCAGCGCGGGTTTTTTTATTACTGGGGATTGCCACGCTTCTTGCTCAAAAACACTTGAGGTTTCCCCATTGACTTTCAACTACAACACAGACTCCTTAGCTTAGCATTCAAGGCCTCTTCCCCTCACTTTTTTGCGTCATTGCCTCGCTTGTCCTAAACACAGACCCTTGTTTTCTCCCCCTCTGCTTCTGTGTTCATACCACTCCATGTTGCATCATAGTACCTTCCACACTGCTGCCAACATCTACCATGCCTGTTAGAGTCCTCCTCCTCCTCCCAAGCTGAGTTTGGACATACTTCCAGCAGGCAGTCACATGCCCTCTGGCACGTCTGCATAGAAAGTCATTTCCTCTGCAGTGCTCTGTCGCAAACATCCTTATGGATCACAGACTGCCTCGTGTTGGCTTTGCCTTCCTTCATCTTTCATCTTCCCTCTGATCTCTGCTGGGGGACCCCATCTGGTCTAGGTGTGTGTCTCCCAGAGCAGCTAGCCCAGCTTCTTGCCCGTAGAAGGGGCACAGAGAATGCTGTTGAAGTACTTTGGAGAAGTTGTTTAAAAATGTCTTCCTGATTTTTACCTCTAAAGCCCACTTCTCCTTTGAGCGAATTCCCCTCTTGCTCCTTGGTATTTTGCGTGGGAGCTGGCTCGCCCAGGAAGTTAGTCTGTGGTGTCTAATGCCTCACTGATCCCCAAGAATTAACTTCTCAATACCGCTCTGTATACCCATACCATTTAAGAACCCTCTTTCCCCCCATGTCTTAAATGAATTAGAAATTTCTTTATTAGGCATCTATGATGTACATAGCACTATGGTATCATGTGAAATAAAACTCATTGTATATTTGTAAAACATTCCAGAGTCTTTAATATTTGGGATGTTTATGTCCGGATCTGCTGTCTGCCATTGGTTGATTTTTGAAACTTGCCTTTGTTTCACCACTATGGATGAAATGTACTTGGAATGAAGTTTGGGGATCTCAGCTGAGGTCCAAATCATGTCAAAGCAAGTAGGAGACCAGACTGGAGCACTCTCTTGCTTGCCCATCAACAACTGAATTCTCAGGAACTAGTTCCTGCCAGGCATGATGGTGCACACCTCTAATCCCAGTACTTGGAAGGCTGAGACAGCAGGATCGTAGGTTCAAGATCAGTCTCAGCAACTTATGGAGACTGTTTCAAAATAAAAATAAAAAGTGATGGTGGTGTAGCTTGGAGGTAGAATTCCCCTGGGTTCAATCCCCAGTACCATAAACAAACTAACGAGTCCCTAAATTAATGACTGAAAACGTTAGTTAAGATGATGTGAGGCCGAGCGTGGTGGTGCACGCTTGTAATCCCAGTACTTGGGAGGCTGAGACAGGAGGATTGCAGGTTCACCGCCAGCCTCAGCTACTTTGTGAGGCCCTCCATAACTTAGTGAGACCCCATTTCAAAACATAAAGAATTAAAAATAGGGCTGGGGGTGTAGCTCAGAGGTAGAATGCCCCTGGGTTCAATTCCCAGTACCACACACACAAAAAAGATGAGAAACTTCATTTATTTGCATTCTTTCTCTCCTCTCTAATTACACCAAGAGCACTTGGTTCTTCTGGGCATCAGAGAGGACTTAATTTTGTGGCAAGAAAATAGGAATTAGAGGAAGCCAATTAGGAAACCTCAAGGAAGAGGAAGTATCTCTAGGCCAAAGGGAAGGCTGCTGAGTCTCATTTCCTCTTTGTTCTTGACTCACTCTCTTGGTGCTTGGCCAACCTCTGCACCTCTCTCTCACCTGATCAGGGAGGCAGCGGTGGGGAGAGCAGAGTAAATAAAGTCTAAATAAAATTCATAAAGATCCCAAGATGTAGGGAAGCAGCACAGGCGTGAGATCTCAGTGAACCAATTAATACCTGCAGTCCCGTCCCCCTATCCACATTCATGGGGGAGGCTGCACGTGGGGACAGGGTGGGGAAGAATTGGCTGCTTTCCAAATTAGGAAGACGGAGTTTCACTTCTGAATAACAGCATGTGCAGTGCGAGTCTGTGCGGTATTTGGCTTCCTTCTTCACTAGGGACAGATCAAAGCAAACTAGCCAACAACCCAGGCCTAATTCACCACCACCCACCTCCTCCTTTCACAAAGAGAAGCTGAGTTCAAGTCTACTAGTAGGTGGCTTATTTTCACTAAAATGAATAGTATTTTTTTTTTTTTTTTTTTTGCGGTACAGGGGATTGAACCCAGGGGCGTTCTACCTCCGCGCTACACCCCCAGACCTATTTTTTATACTTTATTTTGAAACCAGGTCTCACGAAGTTGCAGAGGGCCTCACTAGTAGAGAAAGAGAGAGACAGAGAGACAGGGAGAGAGAGAGAGAGACAGAGAGACAGGGAGAGAGAGAGACAGAGAACGAGAGAACGCTCGCGCGCACGCGCATGCACAAGCTGAGGCTGGCCGCGAACCCGGATCCTCCGGTCTCCGCCTCCCAAAGTACTGGGATTACAAGCGTGCGCCACCACACCCGGCTCTTGAATAGTATTTTTTACTCTTTGTCTTTTGTGTGTGTGTGTGTGTGTGTGTGTGTGTGGCACTGGGGACTGAACCCAGGGGCATTCTACCTCCGAGCTACACCCCCAGCCCTTTTTTATTCTTATTTTGAAACAGGGTCTTGGTAGGTTGATGAGAGTCTCACTACTTGCTGAGGCTGTCCTCGAACCTGCGATCCTCCTGTCTCAGCCTCCCAAGTACTGGGATTACAAGCGTGTGCCACCACGCCTGGCACTCTATGTCTTTAGAGTGGGTACAGAACACTCCCCTTTTTGAGAGAAGAAGAAACCAAGGTTATGGGCACCAAGTTAAGTCTGTGGCAAGGCTCAGATTCAAACCCAGTGCTCCTGATGGTCAGCATAGAGCCTGACCATGTTCAAAGCTCAGGACCTCTTTCTCTTCCCCATCTTACATTTCACTGGGACATTTGATGTCCTCTCTAGCTCTGAAGGGCTTCCGGTGTTATCCTAAGGGGAAGTTGTGTGTTAAAAACCACCAACAGTTAAGCGCAAGCCAGCTGGTGGCTTCCATTGCCCTTTCCCAGTATTCAGGGAGACCTATGGGAATTCTCAGTGTGTCTCAAAGTCCTTGGCTTCCAGAAACAAGATATCAGCTGTGCGTTGGGTTTTCATTTAAGGCAGAATTTGGAAAAACAAAAGAAACTTCAAAAGTTGCAAGAGGCTAGGCCGTGGTGACCCATGCCTGTAATCCCAGTACTTGGGGGGCTGAGACAGGAGGATCACGGGTTCGAGGCCAGCCTCAGCAACTTAGTGAGACGCTGTTTCAATTTTTTTTTTTTTTTTGTGGTACTGGGGATTGAATCTAGGGGCATTCTACCTCTGGACTACACTTCCAGCCCTATTTTTTATTCTTTTTTTTTTTTTTTGCGGTACTGGGGATTGAACCCAGGGGCATTCTACCTCCAGACTACACCCCCAGCCCTATTTTTATTCTTTATTTTGAAACAGGGTCTCACTAAGTTGTGGAGGGCCTCACTAAGTAGCTGAGGCTGGCCGTGAACCTGCGATCCTCCAGTCTCAGCCTCCCAAGAACTGGGATTACAAGCGTGCGCCACCACGCCTGGCTCCTGTTTCAATTTTTTTAAAAAGTGCCAGTGTTAGCCAGGTGTGGTGGCGTTTGCCTATAATCGCAGTACTTGGGAGGTTGAGACAGGAGGATCATGAGTTCGCGGCCAGCCTCAGCAACTTGTGAGGCCCTCCGCAACTTAGTGAGACCCTGTTTCAAAATAAAAAATAAAAAAAATAGGGCTGGGAGTGTAGCTCGGAGGTAGAATGCCCCTTGGGTTCAATCCCCAGTACCACACACACACGTTAAAAAAGTGCCAGTGTTATATCTAGGAAGTAGAATGTCCCTGGGTACAATCCCTGGTACAAAAGAAAAGTTGTAAAAGGCTAAAATTGAAGTTGGTATAGCTAAAACTAAGGATGAACTGAAAATCCATAGTTTTGGCTCTACAGAAGGGGTTTGTGGGTAGTTGTATTTAAATGTCCTCTGGGCGGAGCTGGTACACGTTTATTCCTTTTCAAACCAAAGGATAGCATTTATCATTTTGGGGAATGGCCTAGAGAATCCAAGCACAGAATTATATTGACTGGTAAGGAGGGGGATGGCGCAGAAGGGAAATCATGATACCATGTGACTGCTGTGTGGATAGATGCTGTATTGCACCCACCGCTGGGACTGGAGGGAGAGCCACACGAGATGTTGCGGACAGGGCTGAGCACACTGCTTTGCTGGAATCTGGTCAGGTCAGGGGTCTGAAGGGCCTGTGAATAGAAAAGTGATGAAGTTGCCTCAAGTCACAGAAATCACACCCCAATCCACATTTGATGTCCCATTTGTCCCTTTCCTTTGCCCAAAAATTATAGGACCAGAGTATAGAGAAATCACCCTTTTCTCCTTCTCCTCCAAGACTTAGAACTATTGCACTTCTAGGTAGCCAGCCTCAGCTACTGAGGTACAGCAAGAACTGCAAGACTGAGACTGATCTGAGAAAGATAAAAAAGAAAGATAGGGACAGGGCCAGGTTCTTGTCCTCACGGAGTCTTCTGAGGAGGCTCTGGGTTACTGAGCATCTGGCCAGGACCCTGGGCAGAGCCCTACCTCCCTCTCACTGGTCACCAGAGCTGCTACATCCCTAGCTCTGCCCTGGCCACAGCTGCCCTTTGTGGTCCCTTAACATCAGGAATTCCCAACTGTCATAAGACACTTTCTTGCTGGTGTTTATGGCCAACTCACAGGGCTTTATGTTTCAACACCTGGTAATATCACATAGAAACACAGGGAAGAGCCAGGTGTGGTGGTACACGCCTATAATCCCAGTACATGGGAGGCTGAGACAGGAGGATTGCAGGTTTGAGGCCAGCCTCAGTAACTCAGTGAGACCCTGTTTAAAAAAAAAAAAAAACTTGGGCATGGTGGTGCACGCCTGTAATCCCTGTACTTGGGAGGCTGAGACAGGAGGATCACAGGTTCGAGGACAGCCTCAGCAAGTAGTGAGACTCTCATCAACCTACTGAGACCCTGTTTCCAAATAAGAAATACAATCGGGCTGGGGGTGTAGCTTGAAGGCAGAATGCCTCTGGGTTCAATCCCAGTACCACAAAAAAGAAGAAGAAGGAGAAGGAGAAGGAGAAGAGAAGGAGGAGGAGGAGGAGGAGGAGGAGGAGGAGGAGGAGGAGGAGAAGGGAGAAGAAGAAGAAGAAGAAGAAGAAGAAGAAGAACAACAACAACAACAACAACAACAACAACATCATCATCATCATCCCTGGGTTCAGTCGCTAATACCAAAAAAAGAAACATAGATAAGATTATTTTTTTTTTTTTGCAGTACTGGGGATTAAACCCAGGGGCATTCTACCTCCGAGTTACTCCCCTAGCCCTATTTTTATTCTTTATTTTGAAACAGGGTCTCACTAAGTTTCGGAGGTGATCCTCCTGTCTCAGCCTCCCAAGTACTGGGATTACAAGCATGCGCCACCATGCCCAGCTAAGATTCATTCTTCTATTCCCTGGCTCACTGACACTACTAGAAGAACATCTTAAGCTAAGGGTTCAATTTTCATCTTGCCTTTAAACACCATGTGAATCAGCATGTCTGCAGTCACTGGGAATCTACGCTACTGCTTCTACCTTTGCCTTGTGGGTAACCCCTACCATCCACCTCCTTCTACCCCCAGGGAGAATGTGGGCCTTGCCAACAGAGGCCCCCCAGGAGATTTTCCAAGACTCACGAGATGTCAAGTCATCTCTAAAATTTTTCAAAAACCCAGAAAGTCATTTCAAAAAGCCTAATTTGGTTGCCCCACAGAGAGGAAGATCAAACTTTCCACAGAGACACAGCAGGTCTGCCCCACAGGCTTGTGTTAAGGCTGCAGGAGTATTGGTGCCCAGACACAGTGAAAGCTCCCCGCCCAGGGGGAAGTCCACCTGGCTGAGCAGCCTACAGGCTGCTTGGCGGCCATGGCACGTATTCATGAAGTCTGCTTCCAGGGGATTCCCCTTTGCAATGGAATCAGCAAAGGTTCTGTCTTTCTGAAAGATTTCCCAGAGGAATACATTTACCTATGTGGAAAATATCAAATTTTATTTCTCATTTAGTCACAGGTCTTTTTGAATAAAGAAAAGAACTGAACATAATAGGAGGTCTAAATAGTACATACATTCTATGAACTAATGTTTACTTCATGTTAAGCCCTGTTTGATTTGAGGGGACCACTGGTGAACAAAACAGATATGGCCACTGCCCCCAAGGAAACTGAGGTTCAAATCTAGCTTTCAACATGTTTGTATTGAAAATTAATTTAATTCTATCCAGGAAGTATACTTAGGAGCATTAAAATGTATATACCAGCCAGGTGTGGTGGCGCACGCTTGTAATCCCAGTACTTGGGAGACTGAGACAGGTTTGGGGAAGCATGAGGAGTGCCCAGGCAGTACTGTGGAGGAGAGCCAGGAGTAGAAATAGGAGGATGAAGCAGAAGAAAAGGTTGAAAAGACACATCAACATGTCGAAAGCTTTGAATGCTAACCTAAAGACTAGATTTTAGTCAGCTCAATGCAGTGGTGCACACCTGTAATCCCAGTCACTTAGGAGCCTGAGGCAGAAGGATGGAAAGTTCTAGAGCAGCATGGGCAACTTAGGATCTTGTCTCAAAATAAAAAATAAAAAGGGCTGGGAGCTGGGTGTAGTGGTACACACCTGTAATCTCAGTACTTGTGAGGCTGAGACAGGAGGATTGCGGGTTTGATGCCAGCCTCAGTAATTTAGTGAGGCCCTCAGCAACTTATTGAGACTGTTTCAAAATAAAAAATAAAATAGGGCTGGGGATGTAATTCAGAGAGAGAATGCCCCTGGGTTCAATCCCCAGTAAAACACACATACACACACACACACACACACACACACACACACACACATACATACGCTGAGGGATGTAACTCAGTGGTAAAGTACCCCTGGGTTCTAACCCCAATACAACATACATACAAAAAAGACTATATTTTATTCAGTAGATAGTGGCAAGCCCAAAGGAATCTAGGCAGAGAAGCGACCCAATGAGAGATGTTATTCTAAAAAATAAAATGAAAAGTGCTGTATACATGTATGTCCCTATCACTCTGAACTTCATTATGATGTGGATTATAAGGCACCTATAAGATAGGCATGGTGGTAGTACACACCTGTAATCCCAGTACTTGGGAGACTGAGAAAGGAAGATTGTAGGTTCAAGATCAGCCTCAGCAGCTTAGTGAGACTCTTGGCAACCTAGCAAGACCCTGTTTCAAAACAAACACATAAAAAGGGCTTGGGGTGTAGCTTGGAGGTAGAACACTCCTTGGTTCAATCCCCAGTACCACAAAAACAAAACAGAACAAAACAAAAAAATAATGCACCAATAAAGTATATTTTATTTATTTATTTATTTTTGTCTGAGGATTGAACCGAGGAGTGTGGCTGGATCAACTAGAGAATGTACTGTGCCAGAGTAAACAATACAGGGGTCTAAATTTGTACCATAGCAATGGGAATAGCAAGCAGGCAGGAGAATCATTCCATAGGAATAGTCGATGTATTCAGTAACAAGCATGGGGAGGCAACAGTACTAACAGCCCCAATTTAATGAGTATTTATTATGTGCTAGGTACTTTGTTTAGTCTTCATTATCTAAATTTATTTGTATTCATTTATTGGTAATGGGGATTGAACCCAAAAGCATTCTACCTCTGAGCTACACCCCCAGTCCTATTTTATTTGTTATTTTGAAATAGGTCTTCACTAAGTTACTGAGGGTCTCGCTAAATTGCTGAGGCAGGCCTCAAACCTGCGACCTCCCTATCTCATCCTCCCAAGTACTGGGATTACAGGAGTGCACCACCACACCCAGCTATTTTTTATTTTTATTATGTGTTTATTTGTTGTTTTGTGTGTATGGTACTAGGAATTGAACCCAGGGACATTCTACCTCCAAGCTACACCCCCAGCCCTATTTTATTTTGAAACAGGGTCTCCCTAAGTTGCTGAGGCTGGCCACAAACCTGCAATTCTCCTGTCTCAGCCTTCCAAGTACTGGGATTACAGGCATGTACCACCACAATGGGCTCCAAATTTAAAAGGTAAAATAATCCAGACTTAGAGAGGTTGCATATGGTCATATCTAGTAACTGTCACAAGGGGAATTTAGATTCAGGTTTAAAACAAAAGGGATAGCCTGGCATGGTGGCACACACCTGTAATCTCAGTACTTGGGAGGCTTAGACAGGAGGATCACAGGTTTGAGGAGAGCCTCAGCAAGTAGTGAGACTCTCATCAACCTAGCGAGATTCTGTTTCAAAATAAAAAATAAAATTGGGCTGAGGGTGTAGCTGAGAGGTGGAATGCTCCTGGGTTCAATCCCTAGTACCAGGGGGGAAAAAAAAGGATGCACCCCTAGCTCCTATGCTGTAAGGGATTCATTCATTCAATTAATATTTACCCAGTGCTTAATATGTGCAAGGCATTGGTCAAGTTGTCTGGGCTGTATCAGTGAACAAAATGAATTATAAAACAGAAAGAAAAGAGAGATCAGGGGTGTTAGGAGGCGGAGTGGGGAAGCACTGGGGAATTAGTAATACTGCCAGCTTTGGCTCTGGGTACTTGGAATGTGTGGTACAAAGGGCAAGAATTGGCTTGAGAGGGAAGAGATGATTTGAACATTCTGGGTTTTGAAATGACAAGTGGCTCAATGTGGAAAATATCTCTTAGGCAATTAAAGAAGATTCAGCTCCAAAGAAGGGTCCAGCCTGAGACCTAAATTTGGTCTCAACATACAGCAGCTGCTGAGGCTGAAGGACTAAATGCATTCATCCTCCTAGCAGCCTTACAAAGAACTCTTTACCTATGATTATTCAGGCAAGCTGTAGGAATTACAGTACACCAGGCTCTCTGAGTCTGAGAAAAAAAAAAAAAAGTACTCAAAAGGTCAGGCGTTGATCCTGCCAAGTAGGGGCCTGAACCAGAAGCAAGGGACAATTCTTATCAGTACACTTGGGAATTAGAGCTGGAAAGTACCCTGTGTTCCAGAGAGGCTGTTTGCATTTACTATTTCTTAACCATGTTTCACTTTGGCATGGTGTTTTTCAAGTTAATAAAATAGCAATTTATTTTTTAAAAACGCTCTTGACAAACTGGAATTCCTTTTATGAGGTTTTGGGTTTTTTTGTTGTTGTTGGCATTAAAGTGCCAAAAACCTTGGTGTGGTGCACAAACCATCTTTATCTAGGGGGAAAAACTAGCCTAACATTATGTTTTGAGTTTTATATTCCTTAAATAGGACTGTGCCTTGTAGTAAAATCAAAACAGGCACAATTTTACAATTTGAATAACCACCTGCTGTTTTCCCTGAGCGACTTTGCCTCCCTGGAATTACTCTCATGAACCCATCCAACACTAGCCATCTGTAGTCCCCATCCCTTTGGATCCTGTTCATTACTAATCAAAGCTGCTTAGCCTCAGGATTCCCTCGTCACCCGTATTTCAACTTCAGTTCCACTGAGGACAAAATCGTCGGGGCTGCTGTCCCAAGGAAGATTTGCCAAGCGAGAAGTAAATTCTTTTCCTT
>PVJS01063107.1:0-10567 GCA_004027185.1 Glis glis | reverse complement strand
TACGCCCCCGGCCCTATTTTTTATGCTTTATTTTGAAACCGGGTCTCATGAGGTTGCGGAGGGCCTCACTAAGGAGAGAGAGAGACAGAGAGAGAGAGAGAGAGACAGAGCGAGAGCTGAGGCTGGCCGCGAACCCGGATCCTCCAGTCTCCGCCTCCCAAAGTACTGGGATTACAAGCGTGCGCCACCACGCCCGGCTGGATCCCAGCATTTCTAACCATGCCCCTATTCTATTTAGTCTCCAATAACTTTTCATTGACCTCAGAAAAAAGACAAAACCCTTCGCTTGACATTCACAGTCTCTCATGATCTCCCCTATTCCTCTTTGAACCCCCAGTCCTGATCTACATCTGTGTCTGCATATCTACATATCTGTATCTAGATCTGTGCTCTATTCTATGTGCCTTGGTATACTCTATGTACTTGCACATGGTCTGACCTTCTCTCATGGTTCCTGGATGCACTGCTTTCGGGCTTCTATGTTTACACATACTTTTTGTTTTTTGCGGTACCGGGGATTGAACCCAGGGGCGTTCTACCTCCGCGCTACACCCCCGGCCCTATTTTTTTATCCTTTATTTTGAAACTGGGTCTCATGAAGTTGTGGAGGGCCTCACTAAGGAGAGAGAGAGAGAGAGAGAGAGAGAGAGAGAGAGAGACAGGGAGAGAGAGAGAGCTGAGGCTGGCCGCGAACCCGGATCCTCCGGTCTCCGCCTCCCAAAGTACTGGGATTACAAGCGTGCGCCACCACGCCAGGCTGTTTACACATACTTGACATCTTTTCTCAATTACCTCCATACCCCTTCGCTGTCACCTTCTCTACGAGCCTTAACAATTTCTCATTGCTGAGATTGTCTAAGTGCCATTGTTTGTGTTCCCACAGTGGTTTAAAATTATTTCTATATTAGGACTCATTCATTCCCACATCCAACAATTACATAATGACTGTATATGGTGTGCTGGGTGCTACTAACATTGTGGTCAAGGAGAAAGACAAAATCCCTGTCAAATGGGAAATGCCATTCTCTTAGGGGAGGAGATGATATTGGAGGAGAGACCTGAGCAATGGAGAGAAGCGGCCATTGGGATATATAGATGAAAAGTTCTGCAGGCAGATGGAAAGAGAAGGCAAAGCTTCTGAGAGTGAAAGTGCTAGGTGTATTCGAGGATTACAAGAAAGGGTAAGAGACTCACATATGGTGATACAGAGTTTGGATTTTATCACAAATGTAATGGAACATTTAGAACTTTTTTTGTTGTTGTTTTTTGGGGTTTGTTACTGGGGATTGAACCAGGGGTGTTCTACCTCCGAGCTATACCCTCAGCTCTATTTTATTTTTATTTTGAAACAGGGTCTTGCTAAGTTTCTGAGGCTGGCCTCAAACCTGTGATCCTCCTGTCTCAGCTTCCCAAGTGCTGGAATTATAGGCATGTGCCACCATGCCCAGCTAGAAGTTTTTAATTAGGAGAGTGACAAGATATGATTTAGGTCTTAAGAACATCCTTCTGACTTCTGGATGCAAAAGGAAATAGAATTAATTATGGAAGAAAATCTGCCAAGTGGGAGAAGATAGTGGCTGCATCGGTACAAAACAATGGTGACTTAGAATAGGGGTCAGCAAAGCCGGGCATGGTGGCGCACGCTTGTAATCCCAGTACTTTGGGAGGCGGAGACCGGAGGATCCGGGTTCGCGGCCAGCCTCAGCTCGCTCTCTGTCTCTCTCTCTCTGTCTCTCTCTCTCTCTCCTTAGTGAGGCCCTCTGCAACTTCGTGAGACCCGGTTTCAAAATAAAGTATAAAAAATAGGGCCGGGGGCATAGCGCGGAGGTAGAACGCCCCCACGTTCAATCCCCAGTACCGAAAAAAAAAAAAGAATAGGGGTCAGCAAACCTTTTCTGTAATGAGCCACATAGTAAACATCTTAGACTTTGTGGGCCAAATAGTTTCTGTCATAACCACTCCGTTCTGCCATTGTAGCCTGAAAACAGCTATACATAATATTCAAATAAATGTGGGTGACTGTTTTCCAAGGAAACTTTATTCACACAAGCAAGTGACAACCTGGATTTGGCCAAGGGCCATAGTTTTTTGCCCCCTGGCTTATGCTATAAAAGTTACGATGAAGGTAATAATAAGATTTTAGAGTGTGCATCTGTTTTGGTGGTGGATTATATTTTTCTCAGAAAGCAATAGTTCTGTTTTTTTTAACTAAGTCACTTAAGATGCTCATTAGATGTCTACATGAAGATTTGGAGTCAGCAATTGGAGAGTTGAGTAGACAGTAGAATATTCTGGAAAGATTGGCAAATAACATTAATCTTGGGATCATCCACATAGAGATGATACTTAAAATAATAAGGATGGATGTGGCCATCTAGGGAAAGAGTTTAGCTGGAGAAGAGGAGAGATGAGAAATCAGGCTAATGATCCAGCCTCAGAGAATTTCAGCATTTAGAAGTTGGTATATGAGGAGCTGGGTGCAATGGCTCACGTTGGTAAATCCAGGACTTCAAAGGCTGAGACAGGAGGATTGCAAGTTCAAGGCCAGCCTCAGCAACTTAACAAGACCATGTTTCAAAATATAAACTAAAAGGGGCTGAAGGTATAGCTTAGAAGTAGAGTATCGCTGGGTTCAATCCCCAGTATCAGAAAAAAAAAAGTTGGCAGACAAGGAAGAACTAGCTAGTATAAGAAAACGAAGAGGAGCTCTTAGTGGAGAAGAGTATGATACCTTCAAAATCAGGGGAGGACAGTGTTTTAACAGAAGGAAGAACAATCAATGTGTCAAAGATTGCTGAGACTTCTTGTAAGAGGATTGAGGATTAACCATTAATTTCAGCAACAAGGAATTTATTGGCGACTTTGACAAAAATAGATTCCGTGAAATGGTGTGGATAAGAGACATATGGAAATAGTTAGAATAAGCTTAGAATACGGGGTGTTTTGCTATAAATGTAAAAGAGAAATAGGATGGTGGATGGAAGGAGATGCAGTATTCAAGGGAAATGTTCTTAAAAGTGAGAGCTGTTCTAACGTGTCTGTATACTTATGGGAATGAGCCATTTAGAGGGGATAATTGACTCAGAGGAGTTAAGGGACAATTAAAGCAATGTTGCCCTTGTAGAAGCAAAGAGGTTCGCATAAGTGGGGGAGCTGCCTCTCCACAGATGACCCATCCCGTGTAACAAGGAATTCAGAATTAGTTGGGACAGATGCTTATAATATTGTTGGTGGTGGGGGTGGGATGATGAGAAGCTCCTTAAGAACATTTCTATTTTTTCAGTGAAATAAGAGAGAGAGAGAGAGAAAGAGAGAGAGTTCATCTGTTTTCTAAGCATAAAAGAAGAGGCACTGGAGGCTGGAGGAGAAGATGTTAAATAGCCTTCTTGGAAAAATAGGAAGACAAACTTTCCATGGAAACCCAGTAGGATTTCCAGCAGGACTGTGGTCATAGGTAGAGAGAGGACATTTGGCCTGGTGCCTATTTTCTCCAACCATGTTGAGCTCTTGGGCCACAGCCCAGAATAGGTGAAGTACTAGATTTAGCTTGGATTGGGCTAGGGAAAGACAATAGGGGATGAGGAGGTAAGAGAATTAAGGATACCCCAAATGATATGATGTAGTACTTGACAATGAACCCTAACTGTGCAAAGAAGAAAGTAAGAGTTGATCAATAGTTAGGTAGTGATGGGAGACCGTGGGTTAGAGGTCTAATGGCGGAGGAGAATTATTGAAAGAGGGTTCCCATAAGATGTCAACTGTAAGGACAAGAGCGTGTAGTCAGAAAATGAAATGCTTAAGTTTGAGATCTTGTATCTGTTGCACTTGAAGTTCTAGCAAGAAACTGCGTAAACGAGGGGCCAAGAAGGGTCAGAAGGACAGATTTGTGGAGGTGGGGTGACAGAAATAATGATGCAAAGGAAGAGAGTGTTCTAGGGTGCTGGGATCTTCAGTGAATGGGGTTGAGTAGCTGGGAGGTCAGCAGCAGACTGGAAAGATGGGGCTCTGGATGGCTGAGGTCTGGCATGGACTTCAAAGGAGCAGGAATTTTGGAGGCAGGAAGGAAAAGCAGTGGCCAGGGAGTAGTCACCTGATGCAAGGGGGACGCTTTCTCACCTTTTGGCACATGAGAAAAATAATTACTTTCAGGAGACAATCCTGTTTTGTTAGCACACACACACATTTATATACATGCACACATCCAGTCATGCATCGCGTAACAACCTTTTAGTCAATGATGAACTACATATACAATGGGGCTCCCTGAAGATTTTATTTCTTAGTGATGTCATAGCTGCCTGAGTTTGCGTAAACAGACTCAACGATGTTCACAAAATGATGAAATCTCCCCTAACAATGTGTTTCTCAGAACTTATCCTGCCACTAAGTAATGCACGACGCGTGTGCAGGTACACATGCGTTTACAGCTGTACAGATATGCACACGTGTTTATATATACATTATTATTCCATTATACTGGAAAGGAAACAGAAGCTCAGGGAGCCTAGGCAACCTGCCCACGGCCACAGGGCAGCATCTTGGATTCAAGGTCAGGTCTTCCTGCTGCTGGAACTTGTGGTCCAGCAGAACTTGTTCTGGTCCAGCAGAACTCATGACATTGAACACCACGCTCTGTTCAGCTCTGCTGGGGGTTAACTCCTCCATCCAACTTCCTCCTTAAAGGAGGTTACCTGGAAGGTACTGGGAACTTGCAGCCTTGTCCAGGGCTGGGCTTACTCCAGAATCGTTCAGTCTCTTCTTCAAGGTCAACAACCAGCACATAGGGAGTTCACCCTTGACTTCTCTTCCATCCCGGATTCTATTCTGAGCAGGGATAAGTCAGTAATGACAGCTGGCTTTCATGCTCTTGGTACTGACAGGGAGATAATGAGTCAAATTGGCGCTACTTATGAAATGAAGCCCTGGAAGGGAATTATCATCAGACTCCGTAGTGAGGAGAGCGGAGAAGGGGATGTGAATGAGGGTGGTAACTGCTGATCTAGTTGGCATGCAGATAATCTCCCCAAGTCTTTCTTCTTCCTGTCATCACTAAATGAGACAAAGCAGGTGACTGGTAAAGGGACAGAAGATAAAACAAAGCACGAGCATTGTGATAATTGATCTTTAATGGCGCTCTTGTAGACTCTGTGTCATACACTGAATATGGGTCATTCTTCCCGTCCTTACAATAATCCTACAGGATTCCTCTCTTCCCTTCTCTATTTTGCAGGTAAGCGATTGAGCCACAATGCATATACGCATTTTACTTGAGATCACACATACATCTGACTCTAAAATCATCTCCCTCTTTGGGGACCCTACTCATCTGCCTTGACTTTGCTTAGCAACTGAAGGGACAAAGAGAAGCCACATCAGGAGGTCAAATCAAATTTCCTTGTGTTCTTCCTTGCCTCTGTAGCATGGACTCTACTCCCTGGCAGCTGGGTTAAATATCACCCACCAGCTGTGTGACCATAGAGAAGTTACTTGATCCCGGTGAACCACATTTTCCCCATCCATAAGATTGGGATAACGTAACTTCTATCTTATGAGATTGTTGTGAAGGTTAAATAATTTAAATATGTAAAGCACTTAAAACTGTGTCTGACACATAAGAGAGTGTGAGCTGCAATTTTTATAGTTGCTGCCGTTGTTATTACTGTTGGGAGCAATTTGGCTAGGGATGATGGTAATGATTAGACGGCATTCATGATAAGAGCTAATCGTTTGTTGTCCCCTAACCGGGATGCTGGGGTTGACGGTGACAAGTGATTTACATGCCATAATTAACTCTCATCAGTTAGGATACTTTGGGATACAATAACAGAAATTGAAACTCCAGCTGGTTTAAATGATTGGTCATTTATTACTGCCTGGATCAGGAAACTTAGACTAAGGCAGGTTTCAGTGTAGGTTGATTAATGGGATGGATGATTATACCAGGATCTGAGCTCTTTTTTTCTTTCCATTTTACTCAGCGATGGTCTCACTCATAGGCTGGTCTCAAAATGGGTGAAGTAGACCAGACAACATTTAGAAATGGAAGAGAGACTCGGGAAAGGAGGAAACTTTCCCCAAAAGTCCCTAGCAAGCTTCTGCTCTTGTCTCATTGGCCAAAGTCAGGTCACATGGCCACGCTCGAGCCAATCAACTGAATAGGATTTCCTCCACACCAATCAGGTCACCCTTGGAGCTGAGGGTGAGGTTCGTCTCTCTGGGAAGGGTGCTGCCTGAAGAAAATCATGCTCCAACGAAGAAGAAAGAAAGGGAAGTGGATCTGGACGGGCGAAAATCAGGGTCCTCTGTATGTAGGTGAAGTGCAACCCAAACCCAACTGTGTCTGATCATGAAATACTCGTTCTTTAGGGTCACCCTATAAAGCTTTATGGGTCATGAAGACGTGACCACTTTTTATTGAGCGTATACTGTGTGCCAAGCACTCTATAGCTACATTATCAGAATTTTATTTAATTCCTTTAATCAACCCTATTATTAGAAAATTTAGGTTCATTTAATAGTGTGTGTGTGGTGGTAGGGGTTAAACTGAGATCCACACAGGGAATACGGTTGGCTGAAGACCATGAAGGTAATGAGTGGCAAAGCCAAAATTTGAATCCTCATCTGACTGGCTCTAAAGCCGACTTTTTCTCTGATCTCCCCCAAATCAAATGTCATTCTCACATTCCTCTATTTTGGGGATTCATATGAAGAAAAATCAAACTTTTAATGAGGATCCGGATGCTTTTCAGTTCAGTGACCCAGTTTTTTTTTTAAATCATTTTTACTTTAGAGTGAGACACTTTCAAAGCACATGCCCCAGTGACCTTTTTCCTTTTCTGCACTCACAGTTCCGTGACCTCCTCTGCCCACCTGCCTGCACCAGGAACTCTGAGGATGAGACATCTTAATTGGCTGCTCTGGTGCCCCCTGGGCTGCACGGAGTCAGGAGTGTGGAAGTGACCTCCTTGGGGCGATGATGTCATGTCCCCTCACCTCCCTTGGCAGTGAGCAAGGGAAGAGGTGAGCATGGTGTGGTCACAGGAATCCCAGGCTGGGCCCAGGTCTTGGGTGGCATGCCCTCAAAAGTCTCCCCTCTGTGGTCCCTAAGATCTCTTCTACTTCTAAGACAGAGAAAGGACTCATGACCAGGGAAGGCTGCCACAAAACAGTAGGTGATAGACCCGTGTTTAATTTTCGCAGATGAAAGAAATGTGGCGGCAGAGGTAAAACAGCTAAGACGACACCGCTATCGAGTGAAGATTTGCAGCTGACCCATGTCTGACTCCAAATCTTGAATTTTATTTCTTTTTTTTTTTTCTCTTGCATTCCCTGAATGTTATAAATTCCTAGAGGGCACCTGCCAGATTCTTATGCGTCTTTGCACTCCTTCCCCATATCCTACACACAGTCAAATTAATTTAAGTTCTTTTGGTTGCTAGTAACAGAAACCCACTCAGATTAGCATATGCAAAAGGGAGAATTTATTATAAGATACTGAGGTTTCTCTCCAAGCCCAGCAGCAGAACTGAGTGTCAGAAGCAAACAGTAATAACCAGGAACTTGAATTCTATGGGGACTTTCCGTCTATTACATAAGCTGGCTCCTTGTGCGTGTGCTCCTTCGTCTTCCTCGCTGCAGACTAGCTTCCTTTACTTCCCACAAGCACAAGAAAAATAAATGCTGAGTGTTAGTACTTCTGCTTCACATTTAAGAAGACCAGGCACGTGGCTGTGCAGTTCTGTCCTTTCCCCTCTCTCTTTCCCCCCACATTTTCTCATTTTCTCTTTCTCCCCATTCTGTGTTCTCAGGGAAGAGAATAATTAACCCGACTCTCCCTTGTGCAGCCCGATCCCAAAGGCTGGGAGCGATCTTGTACCCAAATAGCGACTTCCTCCAGAATCGTATAGATGGAGGATGAGCCATGTTCTCCCAAAAGACTAGGGAAAACTCCAGAAGTTGTGGTTGTGTCGGATAGGCAACCCAATAGCTCTCCTTTTAACAACAACAAAATCATCTACTTCTTAGGAGTATCCGGTGAACTTCTTGTAACATAGAATAGTGTCTGTTGACAAAAAGGCTCAGCACGATGCACACAGCAGGTTACAGAATTCGGTACTCCACATTGTCCATTTGGTCCTTCTTTGAGACTTGAGGTGGAGAAAAGAATCAATTGCCTTCTGCCAAGTAGAAAAAGTCAGTGCCTGAGCTCAGGGAAGAATACATACATGGCCCTATGATTCTTAGAACTGAAGGAGGCGTGTGTTTATCTCTAAGGAAGAGGTCTCTTGGTTACAGGGAGGCTGAAGTATTAGGGGCTTTTTTTTCCTTCTTAATTTGAAACAGTATGCTTACCCATGAATGCACATTAGGTCCCTGAGGTGCTTGCAAAAACACTGCTGCTTAGGTCCTAGCTCCGGGGATTTTGATTCAGTTGGTCAGGGCTGAGAACCGTGCATCTATTTTTTCAACATAGCTTCTGAGGTGAGTCTAATATGCATATGATTTCAAGTGAGGAGCAGTAGTAGCCTGGGGACCTGAGCCTATTGCAAGAAGACAGGAGGACTGAACAGCCTCCTGATCACAGGCAGGCAGGAAAGCATAGTTTGCCACGGGCTAGGTTGGCAAGGCTCCAAAATGCTGTCCTCCTGGGGAGGGGCCGTGCTGAAGCCACCGCTGGGTCTCTTCTGGAGTCAGGACTGTTCTTGGTAATTATAAGAGAAGTATCTGAAACTCAGCTGTGGATCTCGTTAGTGCCAAGTACACTACTCCTGGCTCCAATTTGCTTTGCCCTTTCGATTCTTCATCTCCCATTGGAAATGGTTTAAGAGCATATTAGGAACAGCTCTCAGCCCTGCGGTAACGGGACAGCGGGTTCACACGGCTCTTCCTGACATCCAGATGTGCTTCAGGAGCTGTATTGGTCAGATCAACAGAATTCGAAGAATGAGTATATGAAAAAGGAATTTATTAGATCAGCTCACAATGTAGTCCTGAGTTTCGACTGCACATGAAGAATCAAAGGAATCAGTAGCTGGTCGGGCGGTCTAAGAGCTGGAGCCTTAGGATTGAAGCAACCACCAATTCAGTCCAGTCCAAGATGTGAAGATAAGGAAGCTCTTCGGAGAAATGATGGTGAAGTTTCAGCTCGAAGGCTAGAGGCCGACGATCTCAGACGAGAGCAGTAGATCAAGAAGCTCTTCAAGGAAATGGCAAAGTTGGAGACCGACGATCTCAGACGAGAGCAGACACGTTTTCTTCAGGAACAGTCGCGGCTCCCTCTACACGGCTTTCTCTTTCTTTTATCTAAGTCCTGCACCTATCAGAACCCTGCTACCCACATCTAGGGCAGGACTTCCGGTTCAATCTGCTGTTACACAACCAAAGTCACATGATCTTAGGTGGGTCAAGTTGACAAACCAGACCAACTATCACAGGAGCAGAAGGAGAATCTGCACCTTGCTGCAGGAGCTTATAGCAGGGAAGGCCACCTCGGTCTTCCCAGTCACTCTCCAGACACTTGCAACAACCGCCTTGCCCAGGCAAAATTGATGACAGCCCCCTGAATTTGTATAACACTTTGTAACTCATACAGCTCCCTCATAAATATCTCAGTGTTCACCAAAGTGTGCTAACATGAACCACAGGAGGCATAGAAGACGCTTTTAGATTTTTAATAGTTATCTTAGTGCATTTGAGGGAGAACTTAATTAGCAAGTGGAAATCATGATTTCACAGATATTATTTCTTACGATAAAGTAGATAATTAAAGTCCCCTCTCCTCCTTTTGGTGAGTTGATTTGGAGAGAAGCATTCCTTTCAGGTGATGGGTTGATGGGGTAAGAAATTGTGATGTGCTCTGAGGATGGGCAGAGTCTGGACTATCCTCTTATTTCCTGAAGTCGCCAACAATCCAGGGCAAGTAAGTTGGGCAACAATCCAGGGCAACTAAGCTTGTTCTTAGCTCCAGTTCATGGGTTAGTTGGGAATTGGAGAGTTTAAATAACCCACCCATTTTTTGTTAATAGGCTTATATTCATGTCTGCTGGATGCAACTCCAGGTTCCTCTCCACTACCTGACTTCCACAAAGAGTGGTGTCTAAACCATTGCCTGTTTTCCTAGGGGGAGAGAGAGGGATTCCCATTCATTCTCTCTTCACACAGCACCTTCTCAGGATTAATGATATGTGCAACTCTGAATACAGAACAGAATATGGACCCATTCGGAGGTTCTCGAAGGCTGATGCCAGCAGCATCAGCATCATCTGGAACTTACTAAAAATGCAAATTCTTTTTTTTTCCTTTGGTACTGGGAACTGAACCCAGGGGCATTCTACCTCCAAGATATACTTACTCCCAGCTCTTTTTCTTTTCTGTTTTTTTTTTTTTGTGGTACCAGGGATTGAACCCAGAGGGGTTCTACCTCCGAACTACACCCCCGGACCTATTTTTTATACTTTATTTTGAAACCAGGTCTCACAAAGTTGCGGCGGGCCTCACTAAGTAGAGAGAGAGAGAGAGAGAGAGATAGAGAGAGAGAGAGAGAGAGACAGGGAGAGAGAGAGAGAGA
>PVJS01063106.1:0-10567 GCA_004027185.1 Glis glis | reverse complement strand
CGTCCCCTGCGCCGGGGGTGAGGGGTTCCCTGGGGGTGGGGGCCGAGGGCTCACCCGCCCCACATCCCCAGCGCCAGGGGGGGGGTGTCTCCAGGGGTGGGACCGAGGCTCACCTACCCCATGTCCTCAGAGCCAGAGGGAGGCGTTCTCTGGGGGCAGGGCCGAGGGCTTGCCTGCCCCACGTCCCCTGTGCCAGGGAGTCTCCGGGAGCGGGGCCAAGGGCTCACCCGCCCAGCGTCCCCAGCACGGGGAGGAGGGGTTCTTTCTCTGAGGGTGGGGCCAAGGGCTTACCCACCCCACGTTGACAGCACCAGGGGGAGGGGTTTTCTGGGGGTGGGGCCAAGGACTGACCTGCCCCATGTCCCCAGAGCTGGGGTTCTCCTGGAGTGGGGCCGAGGGCTCACCCGTCCCATGTCACCAGTCCTGGGGGGTCTACGGGGGGCGGGGCCAAGGGTTCACCCTCCCCATGTCCCCAGAGCCAGGGGGAGGGGATCTCTGGGGGTGGGGTCGAGCGCTCACCCGCCCTGCATCCTCAGCATGGAGGAGAGGGGTTCTCTGGGGGCGGGGCTGAGGCCTCGCCCTTCCCGCGTCCCCAGCGCTGTGGGGAGGGGTTCTCCGGGGGCGGGGCCAAGGGCTCACCTGCCCCACGTCCCCAGTGCCAGAAGTCTCCGGGGGCAGGGCTGAAGGTTTGCCCGCCCTGCATCCTCAGTGCGGGAGGGGGGTCTCTGGAGGTGGGGCCAGGGGTTGACCTGCCCGTGTTCTCTGTGCTGGGCCACTGGGGAGGGGGCCATGTCTAATCTACATATGTGCTCAGTTCTGGGGTGTTTCGGGATGGTGTTGGGCTGCTCATGGGGGACATGGCTTACTGGGCTCCTGTTCTCAGAATTAGGCTGCTCCTGTGTATGGCCACGTCTTCTTTGTCTTTCCTCATCGCTCTTGTTGCAGGGGCAGAGGCTCACGGCCCACCCCTTGAAACCATCGTCATCGTAGGTGCGGGTCTGGATTGATTTGAGCTTCATCATGTTCCGGAGTTGGTCGGTTTCAATGGTGGTCTATAGTTGCTGGTTTCACAAAGATCTGCTGTCTCTTTGCTGTTGGTCTCTGGGAGTTGTGGTGTAGGTATGGCCCCACATTTTCATTGCTGAGCTGTTCCGGGGGCCATGCTGTGTTCATCCAGGTCTTCAGTGCTGTGGTATTCTGCGCCAGTGCTAGGCTACTCCAGGGAGGCCATGTTTCACCCGCTCTTTTTTTCTCAGTGTTGGAGTGCTCCTATGCCTGGCCGCCTCATCCATGTCTCTCCATGTCACTTTCTTTGTGGGGGCTGAGGTTCACGACCCACCCTTTGCAGTCGCCACCATTGTAGGTATGGATTTTGTTCAACTTGGGCTTCATCATGGTCCAATGTCAACTGCTTTCAATGGTGGACTATAATCTTTGGTTTCACAAGAATCAGCTGTTTCTTTGCTGGAGGATTCCGGGGGCCGTGGTGCTGGGGTGGCTCAGCCAAGATGGCGACTTTGTCTCGGCTCTCTGCTTACTAGGTGAGATGCTTTGAGCTCCTTACCTCCCTCTGCTCCTTTCACTGACTCACAGTCCTCTGCACTTTGGCTCTCATTATTTTGTTGAGTTTTGGCTGTTCTGCTTTTCTTGTCAAGAAGCAGTCTTCCCGCTGTCTGGGCTCTGACTCTTGGAGCGCCACCAACACGCTGCCTCTTTCCCATCATCTCGGTTCTCCCCTGTAAGGCCTCTCTGGCTCTGGCCAGTTCCTGCTCCTTCTATGCCAACTGGACCCTGAGCTCCATGACCGGGAGGACCTTGGCAGCCTTGCCACCCTGAGACTCCTCCATGTCCTTGGCCAATATCTCCTTCATCTGCTTCTTGGAGCCAGGACACCTCTTACCGCAGTAGCACAGGCTGGCCGCAATCGCCATCTGCTGGAGCCAGGGGTGCCCCGGCACTGGGCCGATCGCTGGACCCCGCTGCATCTGCGCACAGTTCTCAGGCTGCGGGCCCGGTGGTCGCATGGGACCCGCCCAAATATATATTTTTAAAATGGTTGAAAGACCTCTGTGCGCCAGGGTGTGGGCAGGAGAGGGTGCTGGGGAGCGGTGAGCCATCTCCGTGCTGGGCTCAGTGGCGGCCAGTGCCTGGAGCTCTGCGGCTGCGGCCACAGCTGTGCCTTCCTCCTCATCCTCTTCACGGGCTCCGAGCCGGGATGCAGCTACCGCCCCAGCCCGCAGCCCTCCTCCCCGCCCTACTTTTCTCGTTGAGAGGCGGTCTTCCCGCCGGCCGAGTTCCGAGTTTCAGAGTGCCGGCAACACGCTTCCTCCCTTCATCTCACTCACCCGTGTTCTGTGGATCTGGTTCAATGTGGATTTCATCATAGTCCGATGTCGACTGCTTTCGATGGTGGACTATAATTGCTGGTTTCACAAGAATCAGCTGTTTCTTTGCTGGAGGATTCCGGGGGCCACGGTGCTGGCGTGGCTCAGCCAAGATGGTGTCTTTGTCTCCGCTCTCCGCTTACCAGGTGAGATGCTTTGAGCTCGCTACCGCCCTCCGCTCTCTCCACTGCCTCGCATTCCGCTGCACTTTGTCTCCCATTGTTTTGCTGAGTTTTAGCTGCCCTTGCTTTCTTGTCAGGAAGCACTCTTCCCGCCCGCCAAGCTCCGACTCAGAGCGCGGGAGGGACACCTCACTATTCCGCCATCTTCCCCAATCCTCCTCTCTTATTTACTTTAGATCTCTATTCAAAATTTATGCAGAAATGATATTTCGAAGCACAAATTTGAAATGTCACACTTCTTACTACTCCTTACTTTCTTTAGTGACTTTTTTTCCTTTAAAATACTTATCACAGCTGGGCGTGGTGGTGCACACCTTTAATCCCAGTACTTGGGAGGCTGAGACGGGAGGATCACAGGTTCGAGGCCAGCCTCAGTAACTTAGCAAGACTCAGCAACATAGTGAGACCCGGTTTCAAAATAAAAAAATAAAATAAGGCTGGAGGTATAGCTCAGAGGTAGAATGCCTCTCGGTTCAATCCCCAGTAACACACACACACACACACATACACACAAACACACAAACACACACACACACACACATCAGCAATATTATTAATTTAGTTATTGTATTCTCTTACTAGCTCTTTGGCTCCAGGAGAAATGGCATTCTAATACTTTCATTTTCTAGCCCAGAGCTCAATAATTAAAAACAAATTAAAAACAAAACAAAACAAATGGGTGCCTGGTTGAAACCATCTCTTGTAAATAGTATCTTCTTTAGTTGTTTAGTATGATTTTTCAAATTATTCTGAATATTAACACTGTTTAAAAATTATCATCACAACGGTTTATAGTTTGATGATGGATATGGCTAGTATGAAGTTATCAGTTTTAAGATAATAAATTTGATGGTCTCAAGCCCTAGCCATTTGGATTATTATAAGAAAATATTATTCACCTGAGGATCAGTGACAAATTAAGGGTTTTTGAACAAACCTCCAGTGTGGTTTGTTCTAACCACATTTTTTGTGTGTTTGCTAACATCCTGGTTGAATATACCCTTCAGTCATATTAAACATAAATGATAGGTTTATTATAAATTGCCAACCATTCAGATCATTTCTATGTAAATATCAGAAGCCAAGAGGAGAGAAAGCAATAGAACTGTAAAATGGCTGAGAACCAGGCAGTGCAAGGTACCCCTACATCCGAGCGTGAGATAAGGGCTTGAGCACGGATATTTTGGGGATGTGATTGCGGAAGCAGGAGTGGAGGAATGGAGGGACTGAGACATTTACTAATGTAGGCAATGGGAGCTTGATTCTCTAAGACATCTGAGAAGAAGAGAACACCTCTAAGAAGTGTTAATCCAGAAGATAAGAGGCTGGCTCCAGCCATGGGCTGGGTGGTTTCCTTCAACCCCCAAGTCCTTCTCTTATGACAAAGCTGAGTGGCAGCAACTCTGAAGCCAGTAGAAGCCAAGACTTGAGGCTGAGCCAGGGCAGGATGAAGGGGATCCCTGCAGACAGTCCTACTGACAAATAATTCATGTGCTGTGATTGCAAGCCTGTATCATGTATCGCGTATCACGTATTGAGGTATAAAACCGTACAAGGAAACAGCGAAGAATGTAGAGTTAGTTGAATAGGAGAAAGGAAGTGTGGCATTTGATTACAAGAGACTGAGATAGGCCAGGTGTGGTGGTACACGCCTGTAATCCCAGTACTTGGGAGGCTGAGACAGGAGGATCTGGGTTTGTGGCCAGCCTCAGCCTTAGTGAGGCCCGCTGCAACTTAATGAGACCCTGTTTCCAAATTAAAAAAATAAAATAAATAGGGCTGGGGGTGTAGGTTGGAGGTGGAATGCCCCTGGGTTCGATTCCCAGCACCACAGGAAGAAAAAAAAAGAGAGAGAGAATGAGATAGATACATGGCATGGACACTGGAATATGTATTGTAGCTTTGAGATCTTTGGTTGGAATTGGTATTTGGCCATTAATATTTATTCTAACAGCTTAATTTTTCTTAAACACACTGAAATGATCCTAATATAAGCTATAGATGTATGGAACACGAAGGTGGGGTCTCTTACACGGCCTCTGGGTTCATCACGCAGATGGCTCCTTGGCACTGGCACCGGGTAACGTCATCGTAAGGGATCCCCATGTTGAGACTCAGTAACTGAGCTAAAATAATCGCAAGTGATTCCATGCCTTTGGTTTTGGGGTGCTGAAAAAGAAACCCCACAAGTTTACATGGACACATTGTGAGAGGTATTTTATTTACTGGTAGAACAATATAATGATTAAGAAGGTACCGCAAAAAATAAATAAATAAATAAATAAAAAGAGTCATCTAATAAAATGGAATTGAGATGTCTAATATGTTACCCACACGAGCACCCTCCATGTTGGCCTAACTTGCAGGTATTATCATAAATATTAGAAAAATATGAAAAATGAGATCTGAAACTGAACCAAAATATAAATGGAAGATGAAGATTCATTGGGTGGCAGCAGCCCAAGGAAGGAACTGCCCCGGGAACTCGTTCACTATGTGGAACAACAGCACTGCAGTCATTCATGTCAGGCTCACAAAAGAAAACTTTTCAAGGCACACACATAGGAGCATATATGTCAAGTTAGGAACAGGTCGTGTTCAATTTTAATCTGACTCAGAGAGATGATATTTTATATGACTCCTTCACAGCTGTTTTTTAAATTCATAAAATCAGTTGCTGAAATCATTTATAGTATGGTAATAATGATTGATAATAGGAATGCTGACTTTTCACAGTTGTTTAAACTTTCTTTTTTTGTATCCTTTTTAAAAATAATTTTATTGTGCATTGTAATTATGCATCATAGTGAGCTTCAAAGTTATACATTCATATATGCACACATCATTTGGGGTGCTTTCCTCCATGTCCCACCCCACTATGCCCTCCTCTTCCCTCTCACATGTACTGAGATTGATAGTGATACCAGTAGGGAATAACATAATTTGATCTGTTTCCTTCCTCAAACCTCCTTTTCCCCTTCCCTCTTCCCTCCCCGTCCCCTTCCACTATTCTAATGGTCTATCTCCTCATTTTTCTGAAGCCCCTTTTCTTTCCTATTTTCTCTCTAGCTTCCACATATGAGAGAAAACATACGACCCTTGGCTTTCTGAGACGGGCTGATCTCACTTAGCATAAAATTCTCTAGTTCCATCCATCTTCCTGCAAGTGACGTTATTTTGTTCTTCTTTATGGCTGAGTAATATTCCATGGTGTGTATATACCACATTTTCTTTATCCATTCATCATTTGTTTAAAAGGCTGTCGTATCTACAACATATATTTCTGGCACCTTTGTCAAAAATCAACTGGCTATAAGTATGAGGATTTGTCTCTGTATCTTCTATTCTATTCCATTGGTCAATGTCTCTGTTTTTATGTCCATACCATGCTGTTTCTATTACTATAGCTCTATCGTATAATTTGAAATCAGGTACTATGGTGCCTCCAGCATGGTTCTTCCTGCTCAGGATTGCTTTGGCTATTCCGGGTCATTTGTCCTTCCATATGAATTTTAGGACTGCTCTCTCTAGTTCTGTGAAGAATAACATTTTGATAGGAATTGCATTGACTCTATGGATTGCTTTTGGTAGTATGACCATTTTGACAATATTTAATCTCCTTATCCAAGAACGTGGAGGTCTTCTAAGATTTTCTAAGGTCTTCTTCGCTTTCTTTCTTCGTTGTTCCCTAGACAGGTCAGTTCTGGCTTCTCTTGGTTAACCAGTGGCCTTTGCTCTGCCTTAGTCTTTGATCCTGTAGTGTTGTGTGGGACTGTTTGAGGGAGTCAGCCAAACTGCAGCTTCTGAGTCTAGGTAAATCACTTGTGCATAAATAAAAGCCACATTTTCCAAACTATGATTTATGAATTTTAAAGATAAATGTTGTCTCCGTTTGGTTGATTTATTTCTCTTTCTTTCTCTCTTTCTTTCTTGGTACTAGCCGGGCATGGTGCCGCACGCTTGTAATCCCAGTCCTTGGGAGGCTGAGACAGGAGAATCGTAGGTTCGTGGCCAGCCTCAACCACTTGTGAGGCCCTGCACAATTTAAGGATTGAACCCCCCAGCCCTTTTTTATTTTTATTTTGAAACAGGGTCTCACTAAGTTGCGAAAGGTCTCACTAAGTGCAATCTTCCTGTCTCAGCCTCCCAAGGACTGGGATTACAGGCCTGTGCCACCATGCCTGGCTTGATTCACCTCTGTATCTTCACTTTGTTTACTAAAACAAGAATATTATGCATCAACTCTGAAATGCCACAGACACTGTACACACGCACACACACAAAGTAAAACGAAAAGGCAAGTTCTACTTGTCAGGATAACCACAACATTATAAAATAGTGGCAAAACACGCCAATGTCAAATACTCTTATCATTTTCAATGAAGGCAAATAATGCTCATTAGGGCATTGGCTCTCCTATCCTTCACCTATGTCCTATGAAGCATTTAAAGGTGATCAGCAACTAATTCAGATGCTACATTTTAATCCGGTTCATAATCGTGTTACAAAACAAATGTACAAAATCTATGTGAATTAAATTTAAATAAATACGTGAAATGAAATTAAAGTAAATATAAGATTAAATATTAAGGCTGAAAAATCGATAACATTATATAAGACTCAAATAGCTCACTGCCCGAACAACTCCCTAAAAAGGACACATCGTACTCAGGAGAGGAATGCTGTTAACATTTTTCTCTCTGGTGAGTTGAGTGAAGACTCGCTCAAATACTTCTGTGAGCAGTAGGGACGAAGGTCAATACATTCATGCAAATCTCAGTCTACATAGAAGTAATAAAATAAGGACATCTTTGATCTTATACTCTTTTACAGAGCATCCTACCTACACATTTTAGCCAAGCAGATTAAATCAGGCCATACCAGGGCAACGCCTCCTCCGTAGTTCCTGTCACACATCTTCCCTTGAAAGGTGGCACCAACATAATTTTCTATTTCTCTGTAACTTCAATGGTAAAACAGATCATAGCACAATTAATACTCAAGTTCCATAAGACCAATGTTAGCTTTGCACATTGCTATTAAAGTCACAAATATTCCTACCTAACACGAGCCTAACACGGCTTGGGATGTGACTAAATGTTTTGGTGTCTTTTGAAACCCATAAAACAGATGTAGAAAAGAAATAATCGAAAGTACATTTTCATATGGCCTTCTATGGTGAAATGAAGATCTATTTTATGTTGTGTCTTTTTAGACTAAAATGAATAAATGTCCCAAAATAAATACGGTAAAAAATTTAAAAGCCAGCCAGATGTGGGGGCACATGCTTGTAATCCCAGTATTTGGGAGGCTGAGACAGGAGGATCGTGGGTTAGAGGTCAGCCTCGGCTACTTAGTGAGGCCCTCCGCAACTTAGTGAGACCCTGTTTCAAAATAAGGAATAAAAAATAGGGCTGGGAGTGTAGCTCAGAGGTAGAATGCCCCTGGGTTCCATCCCCAGTATGGCAAAATAAACAATAATTTAATTTAATTAAAAGCCTCCTTAAAAGGAGAAAGCTGAGACAATACAGTTGACAAATGAGCACTCGCCCCAGAGGCTGGAGTTTCCTCCTTAATCAGCTAGCGTTAGCCTGCCAGAGGTGTGGCAGGTGAGTGAGCACAATATAAAAATATCAAAATTTAAAAATTACGCATATAATTTTATTGCATATGGAATATATTTTGAGTTACTAAGAAAAAACAAAGAGCTTATTAAATAAAAGAAGTATTTGTTTAATACTAAAAGCTTCGGTACAATGTGACTATGTTATGTTCATATTATATTGGAATATAAAATAGTGTTTCCATTTCTTTGTGATTTTTAAAATTTAATGACAACAAAGTAAAGAAAGCTAAATTCCTTTATTCATGGAGTTCAGACACGGCACTTTGAATAGCCATTGTTCATATTGATGCAGACTTGGTGACTTTCAGGGATGTGGTACACACTCTAAGGCAGGAAAGTCTGGGGGTGCAAGACTGAAGGGGGAGCTTCAACCACAAGCCAAAAGATAATGTGATGGATATCAATCATTCTGCCATAAATATGATGTTGTGAAAAATAATGTTTACATGGTGTTCTATAGCTGGGCATGGTGGCGCACGCTTGTAATCCCAGTGTTTGGGAGGCTGAGATAGGAGGATCACAGGTTCAAGGACAGCCTCAGCAACACAGAGAGATTCTCAGCAACCTAGCCAGACCCTGCTTCCAAACAAAAAATAAAAAGGGGTGAGGGTGGAACTCGAAGGTAGAATGCCCTGGGTTCAATCCCCAGTACTCCCTGACACACACACACACACACACACACACACACACACACACCCCAAAACAAACCAAAACAAAAAATCCATGGTGTTCTAGGTCATAAAAGAATGAATGACAGGAGACCTTTTTTTTCTTGTGGTACTGGGGATTGAACTCAGGGGCATTCTACCTCTGAGCTACACCCTGAGCCCTATTTTTTATTTTTATTTTGAAACAGGGTCTCGCTAGGTTGATGAGAGTCATTACTTGCTGAGGCGGTCCTCGAACCTGCGATCCTCCTGTCTCAGCCTCCCAGGTACTGGGATTATAGGTGTGCGCCACCACGCCCGGCAACAGGAGACTTTTTTTTCTCCATAAAGGCCTGTCAATTGTCAGCAATTGGGCCTGCTGGGTATGCTTTCTTTGAATAAGCTTTAGGAATTCCCAATGCTTACACAAGTAAAAACGCCACATCGTGCGGACGCAGAACAAGAAAAGATCTTTTCCATTTTAGAAATCGGTATAATAACTCATTAGCATCTCCAGTGATATTCATTTTGTTTTCATCTACCCAAAGCTCCAATGAAGAGAGAATTACTGTAAGATTAAGTGAAGAGAACATCTAAAACAGAACACATCCAGAGAACATGGTCAAACAGCGCGTTGTAAGTGGCTTTGGTAATCTATCATGACAATGACATAGAGTAGCTGAACTGTAAGTCCGGCCTGGAGCTGTTAAAGTATAACAGATACTAAAGGCTACTAGTAATAACACTTTAAAACGTCTTGCACTAAAGCAAGCATTTAATTTAATCTTTACAATAACCTAACTTAGGTATATACAATAAACATGACTCTTATTTTACCGGTAGGAAAACTGCAACTTAAAATTAAACAATCTTCTCTACATCACACAATTTGGGTACTAGAGCAATGTCATTCATTTAGGGATTCTTTTAGTAACACCAGCAAGTGCAAAAGTATTAAAAAAGCAAACACTTACAGCATTCGTCAATCCAATCAACTGGAAAATTTTTTGAGTGACACCAGCCGTATCAGAACCCATAAAATCATACTGTAAAACACAATTATCTTTTAGATCTCTACATATGCATTGCTTAACATTTAATGAGTGTTATTCTTCTGTTTAAAGTTTAATATAGCAAAGTAAGAAATTGTTTGAATTATCGACACATTACTTTTATTTGTAGTACTGGGGACAGGACCCAGGGACCTGTGCTTGTTAAGCAAGTAAGTGGTCTACCACTGAGCCATACCAGTAGCCCTTTTTATTTTATTTGAGACAGGGTCTTGTTAAATTGTTTAGGTTGGCCTCAAACTCTCTATCCTTCTGCCTCAGCCTCCCCAGTAGCTGAGATTATAAGCATGCACCATTGTATCTGGCAACATATTAGTTTTTAGTCAATATTATTTTATTATTAGACAAACCATATGATACATAGCCAGTATGGAAAATGGAAAATTCAAAAAATGAAACAAAAAAAGGCTAAAAACAAGGGAGAATGCCACTGTCAATAGGTTGATAATAATAGTTACAGACAGAAAAATGTTCACTTTAAACTGTAATTTTTTTTTTTTTGCGGTACCGGGGATTGAACGCAGGGGTGTTCTACCTCCACGCTACACCCCTGGCCCTATTCTTTATACTTTATTTTGAAACCGGGTCTCATGAAGTTGCGGAGGGCCTCACTAAGTAGAGAGAGCGAGAGAGAGAGAGAGAGAGAGAGAGAGAGAGA
>PVJS01063105.1:0-10563 GCA_004027185.1 Glis glis | reverse complement strand
TTTTTTTTTTTTTTTTTTTTTTTTTTTTTTTAGCTGTACTGGGGATTGAACCCAGGGGCATTCTACCTCCGAGCTACATCCCCAGCCCTATTTTTTCTACTTTATTTTGAAACCGGGTCTCACTAAGTTGCAGAGGGCCTCACTAAGTAGCTGAGGCTGGCCGCGAACCTGGATCCTCCGGTCTCCGTCTCCCAAGTACTGGGATTACAAGCGTGCGCCACCATGCCCGGCCCTATTTTATTTTTTATTTTGATACAGGGTCTCCCTAAATTGATGAGGCTGGCCTCACATCTGCAATTTTCCTGTCTCAGCCTCCCAAGTACTGGGATTACAGGCATACACCATCATGCCCAGCCTTCTTTTTTTTTATTTATTTATTTTTTTAGTCTGTGAGTGAGCAACAAAGTCAAGGCAGTGGCCTGAGATTTCATCCAAAGGGACAAAGAAATACCTACAGAACCAGTTTTTAATGGAGTCTGGGGGAACACAGTTGTTTTCTGATTTTACCCCATGAATGTACATGCATCGATCCTTATGCTAACCTACAGTGATGTTATATCCCTTAGTACAATTTCTTGGAAGTGTTGAGATGTTGCAACTATGTCAACTATTGTACATGCCAAGAACGAACAGCCTGTTCAAGTTCTTCCCATGAACAGCCTGTTTGAGGTGCAGTTCTTGAATGGGGCTAGATTTAAACTATTTGATAGTATCGATTTCAGATGCCCTATCTCCCCATGAGAGGAAAGTATAAAGTCCTTGGGGCCACGTAGACTATATTTCTATACTATACAAATTAGGAAATTTTTTCTACTTGATTATTTTATTTGATCTTCCCAATAATACTGATATATAAGCATTGCTAGGATCAGTATTTTGTAGATGAGAAAACCAAGGCTCAAAGAGGATAAATGATGTAGTACCAAGGTCAGGTTTCTGCTTTTGACTCAGGAAGATTAGCAAGCAGCTGATCAATTCACTCACCAAAAACAACTAGAAGAGCTGGCAGAAAATATTTTTAAATCTGTTTCAAGTCATTGGAAAGCAATCAAAGCAGCAGGAACTTGAAGGGCCACGATCTGGAAGCGGAGAGATGGTATCTGGCACTACTTTTCTCCTGGAAGCACTTGCTAATTAGCAAGTAATGTCTTGGAGGCTAAGAATCTGGCAGAAAGCAGCAGCTGAGAAACTGAGCAGTAATTTTAGTAATTCTGCAGGGCTGGGAAAGGGATGGTGAGAGTGAAGGAGAGGACAAAAGTAGAAGTCCAGGGCCTCAGAGCCGGGCGTGGTGACGCACGCTTGTAATCCCAGTACTTGGGAGGCTGAGACAGGATCG
Organism: Glis glis; assembly: GCA_004027185.1. Classification (NCBI taxonomy): domain Eukaryota; kingdom Metazoa; phylum Chordata; class Mammalia; order Rodentia; family Gliridae; genus Glis; species Glis glis. Next base: position 9,227 of record PVJS01063105.1, on the reverse strand, counting down.
CAGGTTCGCAGCCAGCCTCAGCTACTTGTGAGGCCCTCTGCAACTTAGTGAGACCCTGTTTCAAAATAAAGAATAAGCCGGGCGTGGTGGCGCACGCTTGTAATCCCAGTACTTGGGAGGCTGAGACAGGAGGATCCGGGTTTGGGGCTAGCCTCAGCTACTTAGTGAGGCCCTCTGCGACTTAGTGAGACCCTGTTTCAAAATAAAGAATAAAAAAATAGGACTGGGGGCGCAGCTCGGAGGTAGAATGCCCCTGGGTTCAATCCCCAGTACCGCAAAAAAAAGAAACAAAATAAAGAATAAAATAGGACTGGGGGTATAACTCAGAGGTGGAATGCCCCTGGGTTCAATCCCCAGTACCACACACACACACACAAAAAAAAATCAGGGTCTCAAAGAAGGCACAGCCCTGTTACACTCTCATAGCTTTCAGCTGGGATCCCTAAAGAGCTACACCCTAAAGCAGAAGTGTACTAGAAACAGCCTCACAGCATCTGAGGCTCAGCTACTCATTGGCTCCCTCCCTAACTGGACTAAGATCTTCCATAATATCGATGCCATAATACCAATACACCCTGCTAGCAGTATAAGTTAATCCCTCAGGAGGAAGATAAAATCACCCAGGAGCTGGAAGGGGGGGGGGTTCTCTGATAGGAAAGTGGTTTTATTAATGACTCTTTACATATAGAAAATAAATTTTCTTTTTTTCGCGGTACTGGGGATTGAACCCAGGAGCATTCTACCTCCGAGCTACACCCCCAGTCCTATTTTTATTCTTTATGTTGAAACAGGGTCTCACTAAGTTGCAGAGGGCCTCACTAAGTAGCTGAGGCTGGTTGGGAATCCGGATCCTCCGGTCTCAACCTCCCAAGTACTGGGATTACAAGCGTGCGCCACCACGCCCGGCCTATAAAGTTTCTTATTACAAGGTCCTCTCACAACATAATTTCTCCTGTAACCCAGTGCAGTAGACAGCTTGTTTTTCAGATGAGTAACATGAGACTGAGGCTTTTCCAAGAAATCTGGAAGGCAGTTACTAGGTTCCAAGTTTGTTTAGCTTCTATTATGTCTCATAGCCATAGGCTATGTGTGTGTGTGTGTGTGTGTGTGTGTGTGTGTGTGTGTGTACTGGGGATGGAATCCAGGGGCATTCTACCTCTGAGCTACACCCCCAGCCTTTTTTTTTTTTTAAACAGGATCTCACTAGTTGCTGAAGCTGTCCTGGAACCTGTGATCCTCAGCCTCTCAAGTACCTCAGCCTCTCAAGTGAGCCACCACACTTGGCTGTTGTAGGCTTTTAAAGAAGTATAACAATTTGATGGAGTTTTTATTTTTTTTTATTTTTTTAATTTTTTGCGGTACTGGGGATTGAACCCAGGGGCATTCTACCTCTGGGCTACACCCCCAGCCCTATTTTTTGTTCTTTTATTTTTGAAACAGGGTCTCACTAAGTTGCAGAGGGCCTCACTAAATAGCTGATGCTGGCCGCTAACCCGGATCCTCCTGTCTCAATCTCCCAAGTACTGGGATTACAAGTGTGTGCCACCACGCCCAGATTATGATGGAGTTTTTAAATTACTAAAATTACTAATATGAATTTAAATCAGTTTAATGTATGTGTGACAAAAAATATGTATTGATAACATGAATTTTGTGTTCATTTATTATCCAGTTGAATAACAAACTTGAAAATTATAAATGTATATTACATGGTAAGACAAAGACTAGATTGAAATAAACCAGTTATCTTTATCCACTTCCTAGAAACTAGTAAATGAATTCCATTATATATGCCTTTAGAGAACTCCAGGATTATTTCTTTTTCCATTTTCTAAGTTGGAAGCCATCTTAAAAATTAACAATAATTCTGTATATTTTGATGTGTCTTACAACTCCAAATGACAAAATATGAAGATTAAAAATGTAGGCATTCTGATGACCAACTTTTGAGCTTTCTTCCAAAAAAGTCAAGAGTATACTGTATCTTTGAGTAGTGACTCACTGACAAAGAGTTGTGAACCAAGTTTTCAGTTCAATTCAGTTCTCATATTGGAGCACCTATTAACATCTTCCTAGGTGCTTTGAAGACACATATTTAAGATGCATGAAAATTCTAAAGACTCTTAGAACTCCTGGTTTACCAAATATCACAAATCCAGAAGTTAGAGTAAAAAACTGAAATCCATCATTAAGTAGTTTCACTGTTCTGAAGTTGTGAATTAGAGAGTTGGGCCTTTAACATTTAGTGTGCTTTCAGTTATAAAATGCTTTTTAAATCCCATTATTTTAAAATTAAATAACTATGATTCTTCACCATGATCAAAGTTATATGAAAATAACCAGTTACTATATGTATAATTTGCTATTTGCTACCTATTATGATTTCCTTACAATAGATTTCCTAGTAACCAAGTAGACTGACTAAACTAGCTAATCAATATTTCAAATGATTTCAGATCAGCTAACAGATCTATTTACTATCAAATATATATGTATCAGCTGACAGCTTTTAAAATGTATAAGATCTGAAATAGCATGAATTACTCTTCCAAATTCTATTTCTTATATAACATGGAATGAAATACAGTTTTTAGAGTTATTTTGTTTTGGTTTGATTTTTTATTTTGAGACAGGGTTCTGCTACGTTGCCCAGGCTTGCCTCAAACCTGAGCTCCTCCCACCTCAGCCTCCTGAGTTTTTTATGATTTCTTTTGAAGTCTTAAACGGATTAAAACCGGGTGGTCTTTTGAAATAAAACATGCTGAATGGTATATAATTTAATTATTAGTGTAAAATATAAGGGCATCATTTTTTAGTAGCTGATTAAACCTAATCAGCTAAACTAACTGAAATATAACTAACTGAAATATGAGCCTTAATTTACCGTCACCAGAAATTAGATCAGTGAGCGAGGAAGCTGCTAGGTGTGATGTGCTGGTGATTCTGAGTTCCTCTCTGGACCTGTTGAATTTGAGATACTTGAAAAGGCTGCCACATTGCACAACCCATTTCATTCTATATAAAGAGTGTCACGTGCAGTTGTACAACATTGGCTTAATTTATGGGACATTTAAATGGAAGTATCCAGCCAACAGTTGAAAGTAAGAGGCAGAAATCCAAGAAAGATGTCAGGGTTAAAATTGCAAATATAGGAGTCATCCAAAATAAGAATGAAGTCATGGATGTGGATGACAGAAATGTGAGAACATCTTCATTTGGTAGAAGAAAGGGTAAGAAAGGAGTAAGGAGGTAAAGCATGTATCTGGGAGTCCAGGGCCATCCATTTATGGCACTGCTGCTATAGTTTGGATCTGGAATGTTCCCCAAAGGCCCATGTGTTAAATACTTAGTCTCCAGCTTGACACTATTGGGAGATGGTGGAAACATTAAGGGGTGGGGCCTAGCAGGAGGTCTTCTGGTCACTGGGGTGTGCCCTTGAACCCAACTGTGGGATTGTGGTGCATGTGACTCTCTCTGTCTCTGTCTCTGTCTCTCTCTCTCCCTTGCTTCCCCACCATGAGGTGAGCAACTTTGCTGTGCTACACACTCCCACCATGATGTGCTGCATCACCACAGGCCTAAAAGCAATAAGATCAATCCACCACGGACTAAAATCTCCAAAACTGTGAGCCCAAACAAACCTTCCCCTCTTTACAAGTTGATTACCTCAGGTATTTTGTTACAGTGATGAAAAGCTAACACAACTGCTTTCCCTGTGCTGCCCAGCTGACGCCACATAAAGACCAGTCCTTGCAACCCTTGCATATTTGCAGGCTCAGACCTAAACTGCTCTTCCTAACCTTTCAGACCTTCTACTTCCTCCCGTTTCCCCCCACATGCTACCTTCATTGTTTGCCTTCCTATGTATGGCCTCACTTCACACCATGAAAATAAAGTACTCAGAGATGCTTTTCCAATTTTAACTTCATGTTTCTCTCATCTCTCTCATTTTAAACTCTCCCTTTGACAACACTGCCTCCTGCTAGCCTGCAGATGATGCTATCATGATACCTGGGGCTACATATATAAGTATGGGGCCTTGCAAGGGGCACCCCCACCAAGTTCCCCTAGGCCTCATGAGTAAGACAGATAATCTAGAACGAAAGCAGCATGATGCAATGTCATAAAAAGGAAAGGGCTTCAAGGAGGATGGTCACTTGGGAAGGGCCTTTCTAGTGCCTAAAAAATGAAGTGTGAAATTCATAGACTAGTCTTAAGAAGTATACCCCAGTCAGTCTTTCCAGACCTAGCTACTTCTATATCCCTATGAGACACTATATCCCAAACTAGATCATCTGCTCTTCACTAAGCATGTTCTCTACACTTTTTCTCATGTGAGCAGGAGAAACAGCTGATCTCCTATTAAATGTAGGTGTGCGAAAGTGTTTAAGCTTGGCACAAGTTTAGTGATAAGTAACAGATATAGGCCACAATATGGGTCAGTGTTCCAATACTCATCAAGGAATTCTAAGTGCTCACAAAGATCGTTTTACTCAAGAAGGACTGGGGAAAATAGAGTCAGGCCAAGACTAGACTATCCATTGGGTAAAACAATTTCTCTACAAAAAAATGGGTGATCAGTGAATTACATGGTATATAAGTTATATTTCACTAAAGCATTTACCAAAAGACAAAACAAAACAAAATAAAAAACTGGGTGGTAGACAGAGTACCCAGGTACACATTTTCAGACTAGTGATTCATTAAGGAGTGAGATTAGAGATCATTGTTTAGCCAGAAACTGTTGTGTCTCCACAATCAGGTCTTGGAGAAAAACAAGCGTTGGCTCACGGGCTATGAACTGAAGTTTAAAGGCTTTCACATACTCAGCTGCCTGCTGACCTTCGCGAGGGCGTCACTGACCACATCCAGGTCGTGCCGCAATTCGTTCATGGCGCTGGTTATGCTCTTGGTGTCTTTCAGGATCTGAACACTCTGTGTGTATGGATTATACTTCACTCCAAATGGACGCTTAATTGTTTTGGTAAATTCTCTATTTAAGAAAACAAATAAGAGACTGTCAATTTCAGGAAGACAGGGCAGATGATGAAAACTAAACCACAGAAGGCCTATTTCACATACATAGCAAAAGACAAATCTTGATTAGATATATGTGTGGAACCAATTTGACCTACTTCCCTACCTGCATGTGCAGAGGTCCCCTAGAATCCAACAGGTCGAAAACCTAAAGTAGTCCTGGATTCATCTACCCTGATATTACTAGGGAAATATCCTGTCAATAACTTTCTTGGCAATTTATTACTTTGTTTTTGTTGTTGTTGATGTACTGGTGATTGAACCCAGTAGACTTCTACCTCTGAGCTACACCCCAGACCTTTTTTATTTTTTATTTTGAAACAGGATCTCACTAAGTTGCTGAGGCTGGCCTCAAACCTGCAATTCTACTGTTTTGGCCTCCCAAGTACTGGGATTACAGGTGTGCATCACCACGCCTGACTGATTTATTACTTTATAATTCTCTAGCATTCTTTTTTTTTTCTAAGTCCTGGAAATGGAACCCCAGGCCTCACACATGCCAGGCAAAGCACTATACCACTGAGCTACACCCCTAACCCTACACATATTTTGACTTCACTAAGGATACCAACCACAGTAGCTCTATCAGTTGTTAATGAAAACAGTTGACCACATAACAACAGATGCCTCAGTTGTACCTTACATTACTATACCTACACAGATGCACACACAGAGGCCGGGAACAGTGCTGCCTCCCGCACATGTATATTTTCTTCTGCTTAGAATGGTTTCCTCTCAAATGACCTGAATTCTACCCTTTCTTCAACCATTAAAGTCCTGCCTCCTTTATGAAGCCAACATTTGAACTTCTCATTGGCATCCCAGAGGACAATCATCTTCAGGACCCCTCGGAATAATTATGTAGCTGAAGACAAGTGTACATGAGTAGGAGCTAAAATCCAGGTTGCAACCCATCTGGTCTACCCAGAGGGGACCATTTCTAATTTGCACAAAGGTGCCATATGTGCTATAGAAAGCCCTGCCGGTATTGTTATTTAATTCTGTACCTGGCCTAATTCCCCAACTACTGTGAATCTCTGGAAGATAAGGAGTATAACTTCAACCCCTAACTACCCCTAGCCTCACAATCTGACTCATGACCCACTCCACCAAATGTTGTTTTGTTGATTCTGTTTCTATAGTTCTTTCCTATCCTACTTTTATCTTAGTTCAGGCTTTTATTTTCATCAGAAGTATTAAAAGAATCTCCTAGCCAGGTGTGGTGGCACATACCTGTAATCCTAGTACTTTGGAGGCTGAGTCAGGAGGACCTCAGGTTCAAAACTAGCCTCAGCAACTTAGCAAACCCCTGTTTCAAAATAAAATAGGACTGGGTGTGTAGCTTGCAGGTAGAATGCCCCTGGGTTTAATTCCCAGTACCAAATAAAAATAAGAAAGAATCTCCTAAAGTGTCTCTGCCTCCTATAATACCCTCCTTTCTTAACCGCATACATAGCTGCTTAAGAGTTAAAGTGTAGCTTTAATTGCATTGTACATATCTCCTGTTCTTCTCAACATCCTTACCTTTTTCAGTGCTGTCTCTCAGCTTAAAACTTAACATATCTAAATACTATCGATCCTTCAAGTTCTGTCTCACATGTTCCCCACCTGGAATGAATTACTCTTTTTTAAAATTACTCTTGAATAAAAGGCAGGACAGTGTTTCCTCTGTATCTCTTTTAGGCTCATGTCACTTTCCATATTGTTGTATAGTAATTTGTGTATAGTATATTTTTCCTATTAAACTATAAACTTTTCTATGAGAAGAAACCAATTTCTCAGTGTATCTGATTCATGTTTTCAATTACCTAACCATTATATATAAAAATATTCTAAATATTGGTCATGAAAGGGAGCTGTATCACAGGCAGAAGGCTCCTACTGGGCTCCTAGTTACCTAGCTGTTTATTTCTATAGCTTGTTGCCATCATTGAACCTACCCTTTGCAGAAGAAAATGAAAGCACAAGGAAGAGATACTTTACCTCATCTTCTCTTTTGCATCTTCAAAGCTTTCAGATACAAAATAGACATCTTGGAAAGTAGTAATGAGACATTCTTGTTTGCAGGTAATCTTGGGATCGAAGGGCTTTACTTTGGCATGTCCAGAAAGTGCGTGCTAGAGAACAAAGAGTGAACAGATCAAGGAAAATCTATGATTTTCACAAATCACATACCTGTCAGAATTGGCACACCTCTGAAATTATTACTCATGCAATGGCCCCAACCTACAATTCCAAACTTACTCCCCACATCTCTATTTAACCCACATTACACTACAGCAAAAAGAATGGATTACTGTATCCATAATGCCCCAAGATCATCTCTTTGGCTTTATTCTAACTCTCTTCTCCATGTAGGAGATACCCAAGGACCTTTATTTATTTATTGTGGTACCTATTTTCTCCCTGACAGTACTTATTCTTATTCTGACTTATGCCCACCACTAGGTGGCGGGCTCCTTGAGAGCAAGACAGTACCTTGGACAGTGTTTCCTAGACATCACTCAACAAAGTTCATTTGCTCATTGGATAAATAATAAATCTCAAATCATTCCCTAGAAATTATAGAAGTTATTGCTATTATACCAGAAATTGTGATGAAACAGCAAAACTTGGTAAACAAAAACTTCAAAACACTTATTTAAAAGATATTATAGCCGGGCATGGTGGCACATGCCTATAATCTCAGTAGTTGGGAGGCTGAGACGGAAGGATTACAGGTTCGACAGTCTCAGCAAGTAGTGAGACTCTCATCAACCTAGCAAGACCCTGTTTCTAAATAAAAATAAAATAGGGCTGGGGGTGTAACTCAGAGGTAGATTGCCCCTGGGTTCCATCCTCAGTGCCACACACACACACACACACACAAAAGATATTATATACTTGTGTGAATATGTATACTTACTTACATGTGTGTGTGTGTGTGTGTGTGTGTGTGTGCATGCATGTGTGTGGTGTATTCAGAAAACCTGGGAAATAGAAAAAAAGCCTACCAATAATATTTACTGACATCCCAGATATTTTCCATAATAAGGCTTCGTTCAAGTACAAAGACTGTTTAAAGTTGTATCAATTCTATTAGGTGAATATGGTTATGTACAAAGATTTATGACTCTTACTTTGAGCTCACTGATAGAAGAAAGTAAGCCAGCACCAAAGACTCTCAGCTGCCCATCTTGTTTACACAGGCCAAACTCCACAGTGAAAAAGTAGCACTGCAAAAGGACATCAGTATCACTTTCACATCCTGAATAACTCAGTTTAAAACAAATTTCATCAGTTGCAGAGCACTTGCATAGCAGCCGCGAAGCCCTGAGTTCTATCCCCAGTGTTGCAAAAAATAAATTAAAAATCAACTCTTAGTCACTGACCCAAAGTACTCCCAGAATAAATCCCAAGACTCCCAGCCTAGTTCCCAAGTCTTTCCACAATCCAGCCTCATTCTAAACCAGCACTTCTCAAACTTGTTCTGAAGACTGTTATACACAATTAAAAATTACTGAAGACCCCAAAGATCTTTTCTATGTGTAAGTTACATCTAGCTGTATTAACCATATTGAAAATAAGATCAAGAAAAATTTCAATGTTTACTAATTTATTTTAAATATAGTAAGACCATTTTATGGTAACATAAATAACATCTTAATAAAATATCTATATTTTACAAAACAAAAAAGTGAGAAAAGTAGCACTGTTTTACATTGGTATAAATCTCTTTAATGTTAATTTTGCAAAGTATAATAATATATAATTATTGGGTACACAGTATGGAATGATTGGCTCAAGCTGATTAAAATCATTACAAAAATTTTTAATGTCTAGCTAGACATTATTAAGTGCCTGGCTTGAAGACAGATGAACTGTCAGACCTGCTTCTGTATTTAACCTGTTGCAATATGTTGTTTTGGTTAAAGTATATGAAGAAAATTCAGCTTCGCAGTTATGCAGTTGGAAAAAAGGCTGGGTATTTTAATAGCCTTTTCGGATAAATGTGGATACTCTTCTTTGAACTACATCAAAACTCAACACATGGTGGTTTCTTAAAGTTCAGCTGCAGCCGGGCGTGGAGGGGCACTCTTGTAATCCCAGTACTTTGGGAGGCGGAGACCAAAGGATCTGGGTTCGCGGCCAGCCTCAGCGCACGTTCTCTCTCTCTCCTCTCTCTCTCTCTCTCTCTCTCTCTCTCTCTC
>PVJS01063104.1:0-10568 GCA_004027185.1 Glis glis | reverse complement strand
AGCGGCACGGCGCAGTGCGCGGACTGCGGGACGCGGGGCTCCGATGCTTCCCGATCTTGGTTAGCGCGGGGCTCCGATGCAGGGTGCTGGGGATCGCGCGGGCTCGTAGCGCAGTGGAGGGGGAGGTGCTCGGTCGGGGCAGGAGCCCACGCTCTGCTGCTGTGATGGCCCCACCACTCTCGGAATTCTATTCCGGTTTCTCCTTCAGATCTGTCTGTGGCGCCGGGGGCTGTTAGCCCCGACAGTAGGGACCCGGGGTAAGATGGCTCCTTACCGATCCTGCCGTGCTGTCTCGGGCTTGCAGCTTTCTGAGGAATTCTGGAGCTGGTAGCCTCTGTGTCTGCGTATTCGTACTTGGGTTACTGGATTTAGGGTTTTGGGTCTTTTGTGTCTGTGCGATGTTGTTTATTTCTGGGTCCCTGATGCGATTCTGAGACAGTTTTGAGACAGGCTCGTTCAGGGGCTCCTACTCCGTCGCCATCTTGCTTCTTCTCTGCAATATTTATTTTAAACTGAGGATTTATGGAGAAGTAGGACAGAGAGTTAGGTCAAAACATGATGCCTTATCTCAGCATCAAATCACACAGAAAATTCTCACTATCATTCCATTGTTTTCCCTTCATAATCAATGACATGCATATATTTTATTTTGTCAGATATTTTTATAACAAGTAAATTGGATGTGGCAGAAATGTGGTTAGAAGAAGTCATAATGAAGGATATGTGTTACAGCACAACTTAGTAGTAACAATAAATAAGTACATATAGACCAAATGATCGGTGTTTTTAAATTGCTCCCTGAAAGGCTTGGCCTGGCCTTATCACATCTGGAAGAAACATAAATCCAATTCGGGTACCCTTGAAAAATCATACAATTTCTACTGGAGGACCTTGAAGAGGTGGTGAAGTAGGGGAAGTGGATCACATAAACCACTCCAAATGTCTTAATCAATCCTATTTACCCATCTAACTACTCAAATCTCCTCTTTGCAAGGCAGCTGCTACTTTTTAAATCTCTTTTCTGTCTGGGAACATCAGCCCCTTTCCACCACTTCTTTCCTTCCTGACAAACTATTTTCTTCCATGACTTACTAGCATCATCTTTCTTATATAAATCAATCATACCTTTCTGTTCCTCTCCTGAGTTCTTCTGTACTGGAGATAGAGGTACTGGTATGCTCTCTCTAATATGATATAACTCTCATGATCTGATCAGCAAATCAAAGTCCAGAAGAAATGCAGTCTATTCCTATGCAGGAATAAGAAAAGCCTGTGAACAGCTGCCATATGATATTTTTGTCACTGTCACATATATTTTCCCAGAATCATTTTGATGCAAATGCATAAAAAACTGTAGTATTGAAATGGCCATATCCAAATGTTCTGCTTTACATCCTGACGTCCTTAATGCACTTTGTACTCAAGTGCTTGAGTACAAAGTGGTACTTTCAAACATTACATCTGAGCTTAAGTTGTATTATTGCATACTATTGCATAATACTATACTCTCATTCATTCATTCAGCAGATAGATACTGAGGGTTTGTGATTGGCAGAGACCTGAGAAGGGGAGATGTAACTAAGGCAAACACTAGTCTATCTTCTAGGATATAATCTGTTGAAGTGGGGTGGGAAAATAGAAGGAAAAATTAAATGGCATAAGTTGTATTACCTTTCATAGTATGCTGAATATAATAAGAGAATTTTAAAACTGTTTCCTTAATTCTACCCATTCCCAATTAATTTAACAAATATCTATTGAGTTTTCACTGGACTTAGCAAACAATGGGCTAGAAATTAAGAGAAGTTACAAAGATTAGTTACATACAGACTGTATGTAGCCTTCCATCATTATAACAAAATGCCTGAGATAATTTATACAGAGAAAAAGCTTACTTGAGTTCATAGTTATGGGGGTGTCAGTCCATGATTAGTTGGCCCCACTGTTTGGGCCTGTGGCAAGGCAGCACATGGGGATGAGAGTGCCTGGTGGAGGGAGGGTGTTCACCTGAGAGCCAGGAAGCAAAAGAGCAAGAGGGTGGACTATATATAGGCCTGCAGTCTCCTCAACCCTCCAGTGATCTAAGGATTTTCCAGTAGGCCCCATCTCTCAAGATTCCACCACTTCCCAATAGAATCATCCTAGAGACTAAGACACAACCACATGGGCCTCCGGAGGACGTGTAATATTCAAACCATAACACAGACTTATCTTCAAGGACTCTTCAATCTCTCACATAATGAAAGAGAGAAGACATGAGGACAATGTCTATAATACAATAAAATATTAAAAAACTGGTCAATACTATAAGCAAAGAACAGATAAATTGTTTAACTAAAAAGAGACTTGAAAGCATTTTTACCAATAAAATATTTGCCAATAAAATATTTTTAAAATGACATTTTTACCAATAAAACATTTTTATAGGATTTATGTGGAATTTATACTGGATCGTATTATTATTATTTCACATTTATGTGGCTTTTATTCACAATTAGCTAATAATAAGATCTTAAAACTGAGGTAGAAAATGTTCTGAATTTGATGAAATCAAGAGTAATCTGGCCAAAGATCACCCATGACACTTATCTACTCATGGTTAATATTCTGTCTTCCCATCATAGATGACTTACCTCTTAAATGTGTGTATAAATATTAAAATAATTAACTGAGATAATAAGTGTGAAAATGCCCAGTAGTGTCCAAAATGAAATGGGTGCTCAGTAAATGATTAAAACTATGTCTGTCCATTATGGCTTTATATAATACTCAGACATTAAGAGTTTCTATTTAGGAGACAGCAGTTTGGGACATAGATTCATATCTAAAATTTCTTACAAAACTTTAAATTAGAGTATAAAATAAATTCTCAAATGCTATACACCACATTTTGAAACTTGAATTGATAGAATAAAATGCATTTGAGTCTATGAATTCAAATAATAGTAAATGCTGGTGAGGATGTGGGGAAATAGGAACTCTTCTACACTGTTGGTGGGATTCCAAACTAGTTTAGCGCCTATGGAAATCAGTGTGTAGATTCCTTAGAAAACTGGGAATGGAACCACCATATGATCCAGCCATACCACTCCTGGATATCTTTCCAAAGGCGTTGAAACTGGAGAACTACAGTAATATATGCATACCCATGTTCATAGCAGCACAATTCACAATAGTCAAATTATAGAACCAACCTAGGTGTGCATCAACAGATGAATGGATTACAAAATTATGGGAAATACACACAATAGAATTCTACTCAGCAATAAAGAAGAACAAAATTATGTCATTTGCAAGAAAATGGAAGGATCTGGAGAACATTATGTTAAGTGAGATTAGTCAGTCATAGAAAGTCGAGGGACATATGTTTTCTCTAATATGTGCAAGCTATGGAGTATAGGGATACCAGAGGGACTCCAGATAATGGAGGGGAAACCTCAGTGGAGCCAGGGAGGTAGACTAAGGGAAGGGGAGGGGGAAGACTGAGGTTCATTAATGGAAATTCTAAAATCGACTATGTGTACATATGTGAATATACCAACATCAACCTCAGTACTCTGTATTGGGAAGGGGGGAAATTGGGAGGCGGGGGGGCACCAAATGCTGAGTGCATGTATGCCACTGTCAACATGATTTACATTATGATGTAAGACTATAATGCACCAATAAAAGCACATTAATAAAAATAAATAAATAAAATAAAATGCATTTGAAAAATGGATAATTATGAAAATATACTGAAAGATATATAGGTTATTTATACACATATATAAAATATACATTAAAGGTATATAGGGTAGATGTGTGTGTGTGTGTGTGTGTGTTTGTGTGTGTGTGTGTGTGTATAAAGGTCTTAAGCTTCTTCAAATGCATTTAAGATTGGGACTTCCTTAATGACCTTGATAAAAGAAACTTAGGGAAATCTTAGAAGAGTATAATATGATAAACCATTTATTGAAATGGCCATGAAAAGACTGGTCTTAATTGCCCTGAAGTTCAGTTGAATATCTTCAAGTCCCTGGAACATCAGCTCATCATCTGAGCTATGGCAGAATCCCTGTAGTTTCTTCTGATCATATTGTATTGTGTTCATTTCAGAGCTGAAAACATTTAACCAACAGTACCATAAATTCTTATTGATTGCAACAGGTCATTGAAATGGATAAAAAGTAGATCTGATTCTATATGAAGTTTTCAACTTTTTAGTAACATTTATTTTATTAGAATTCTAATTGACCCAAAGAACATACACAAAGGTAGGCAGTCTTGAACTTCTAAGTTACACAATACTTTTAAAAATGATCTTCCACAAAAGAATCTTTTTGTGAGAACATTTCCAAAAGTTCTGTACTTGCCAGAATTCTCTTGGTTGCAAACAACAGAGCCCTTCATATATCATGTTAAGCAAAAAGGAAAACAATTTTTTCACACTCAAAGTTCTGGAGTTGGCCTACCTGAAGGCTTAGCTGGAATTGGTGACTTACACTATGTTAATAGGTCTTCCTCCCCTCTTCTCACCTCTGTCTCCTCTGCTCTCCTCTTCCTTTCTCTTTTGTTCCCTTCCACCCTCTTTTCCTCTCTGCCTTTCTCCCTCCCAGGTTTTCTTTTTTTTTTTTTTTTGCGTTTTACCTCCGAGCTACACCCCCGGCCCCATTTTTTATACTTTTATTTTGAAACCGGGTCTCAAGAAGTTGCGGAGGGCCTCACTAACTAGCTAAGGCTGGCCGCAAATCCAGATCCTTCGGTCTCCGCTTCCTAAGTACTGGGATTCCAAGCATGCGCCACCACACCTGGCTCCCTCCCAGCTTTTCTATTTCCAAAGCTGGGCTTTGCTTTGCATGCTACCCTAAATATCTTGTTGTCTTGGAACATAAATGGCTTCCTAAGCATGATTGGGAATAATGCCTCAAACAACTCCTGCATACCCGAGACTATTAACTCCTAATAAAGGGGTGGGGAAACTTTGAAATCGATGTAGCAGAAAATAATCTCAAAACTCTAGGAAAGATGTGCTTGGCACAATTAGAATTATCCACTGATAATTTTCATCAACTAATATTGTCTAAACCTACCACAGAGATTGAAGAGGTGGAATGTTTTAAGTGATCCAAGTTTAAAACATCTGTCCACAGGTGTCTTTTATGAAGAATAAGATATACCTGAACCACTGGGCATGGTGTATGTGTGGTGGTTGAACCGTGTCTCCTTTCCCCTCCAAAAGATATATCCAAGTCTTAACCCCTGGTCCCTATAAATGTGATCTTATTTGTAAATAGGGTCTTTGCAGCTGTAATGTTGAAGATTTTAAGATGAGCTGATCCTGAACTTAGGATGGATCTTACATCCGGTGATGTTTGTCCTCATAGAGAAATGAGAGGTAGATTTAAAACACAGGAAAAAGGATAGGTAAAGACAGAAGAAGGCCAGGTAAATGCTGCCACAAACCAGGACACACCAAGAACCACCAAAGCTGGAAGAGGCAAGGGAAGGTTATTCCCTAGAGCCTTCATGGGGTGTGTGGACCTGCTGAAATCTTGATTTTGGATTTCTTGCTTCCAGAACTGTGAGTTAGGATTGAGGCTCATTCAAAGGGCAGTCCTAGGAAATGGGTAATGGGTGATTCTTCTAAGAAAAGAAACTGTTAGGCAAATGCCATCTGTTATGTTTTCTTTCTAGTCTTATTATGTGTATATTATTTTTAAAAAACTTCTTTTGAAAGAAACAGATGTAATTCTGGAGAAATAAAAGCAATTATCTGTGGTGGTCTTTCTCTGCCAAGTGTATTATTATTCTCTGTAGGCATGGCCTAAAGAGGCTCCAAGTTTCATTCCTATGAGAGGTAGAGGAGGAGCATCCTAGTCCTCAGTTCTGGCACATAGTTAAAAGAATTTCCAAGTTAAAACATTATCCTTGTTTTCAAACTCAGCATCAAAGAAATTACCAAACATCTTTGATTTTATGTTTTGAGCACCTTTGTTCAATTTGGGGATGAATTCACTAATTGTAGTTGAAGTTCATGTCAGGGCAATGGTATCACTTTGTAAAAGAAATGGACCGTGTTACTTGCACAAAGCTTACAAAGATAAACAGGTTTTGATAAAATGAGAAAAATTTAATAGCATATACTGGTCTTTGATAACCATTATTTACTTTGTACTTTGTAAAAAGTTATTATTTTGTAATCAGGAATAATAAAACATTAGAAAAGATAAAGAAATTTAATGAAAGATGAAAGTAGACTATCCACTCTCAGAAAACTGGTTTAACTGGAACAAATCAGCCCATTTCTGGTCCTGCTTCGTCTTTGGATCTTAGATTTTATTAAATGGGCTCTTATTAATAGTAAATGCATCATGCATTAATCATCTAATGTCTAATCTTTAAAATGGGAAAGCTAACCAAGTGTTGTGTGCATGTATGTCACTATCACTATGAACTACATTATGAGTGAGAGTATAATGCCCCAATAATAATGTAAAAATTAAATTGCTTAAGTTTCTCAGAAACTTTACAATGCAATATTTTTATCAGAAATTATTTTGTTGTAAGAAAATCTCTTCCAATGAGCTCAGGGGAAAAAGAACTTCTTAGAAGGATGTGACTAATGATCCTACTCACACATCAATATAGAACTCTGTAATGGGCTGTCCCCCTCCCAAAATGCAAACATTTAATTCCTACCTCTTAGTGCCTCAAAGTGAATTTGTTACTAGTAAGTTGTGCTATAACACATATCCTTCGTTATGACTTCTTTCCTTATCTCGTTTCTGCCACATCTATTTTCCTTATTATAAAAATGTCTGACAAAATAAATATATGCATGCCATTGATTATGAAGAGAAACAATGGCATGCTAGTGAGATAGGATCTTTGCATAGGTAATTAAGATAAAATGAGGTTATTATGGTGAGCCCTTATCTAGTGTGACTGACATCCTTCTAAGAAGTCTGGACACAGTCTCATAAAGAGGGAAGACTATGTGAAGATGTGAAGGCACAAGGAGGAAATGTCCATCTAGCACAAGTCAAGGAGAGAGAACTAGAACAGATTCTTCCTCTCGGCCCTCAGAATAAACCAGTTCTGTCAACACCTCTATCCTGGATTTGTAGCCTCCATAAGGAAATAAATTTCTATTGTTTAAGTTATCCGTTCTGTGGACCTTTGTTATGGCAGCTCAAGCAAACTAGCACGGCTTCTACTACTGATTCTACAACTACTTCCAACTAATGTTTTTGTTCCTGTATAGTACCAAACTCAAATTCAAGGGCATTACATATATTACCCCATTTAATTCCAACACACACCCCATAAAGTAAAGTACTATTATTCCCATTTTACAGATACAACAAACTAAGAAACAAATGTTGAGCAACTTGAGCACACAATTACTGATTAAAGAATATAGGTTCTAACCAAGTGTGGTGGCGCACTCTTGTAATCCTAGTACATGGGAGAATCGCAGGTTCACACAGTCACTTCAGCAATTTAGTGAGGCCCTCTGCAACTTAGTGAGACATTATAATGTGAGACTATAATGCACCAATAAAAGTATTTTAAAAAAAGAGACCTTTGATTATGGTTTCTGTGAAATCAACCTTTATAACCCTGCCTGGTTTAAAAAATGTTTTATATATGTGGGTTTTTATTATTCTTTCTTCCTATTGCACACATCATGTTCTTGCAAACTTCAAAGTATGGAAATCAATTTAAATTTGCTTTCAGGATGAGATATGTACTTATTTTTCACTATACATTGATTCTTCTTTCTCCTTTTCTCTTTTTTTCTTTTTCTGTTTCTCTCAGAACTAAATATGTTATTGGAGGTTAGTCAAAAACCTTGGCTTCAGAGGTCCCAAGGAACCAGACTCAGCCACTCATCCCCAAAGAAAATCAAGGAGACAGGATAGGAGACTTTATTCTCAGCATGGCCTCACCAAGAAGAACAGAAAGGCCTAGTGATATAAGATCTGCCTACAAGGAGCTGACAGGAACTTTGAGGTCTTATTAGAAAAGGGAAACAAAGTCCAGGCTTTGGGATTTGCAGAGGTCGTCTTGGTCCAGCATGGTCTTATTGATGGTTATCCCCAGCCATTGCCTCAGTGTGGCCATGTGGAGCTTTGTTGCCACCAAGAGGGTCATGGTTGCTTGAGGTAGTTTTGATTTTCTGCCATAAGGTGATTATGGACCAGACCTGTATTCCTGGAATCCAAGGTGACCACAGGAAAGAATGACTCAGGGGAACTTAGAAAGAAAAAAAAAATGTTAAAAGGGCAAGATGGAGTCAGAGAGACAAAATGGAGTTAGTTATGTCAGCAACTAAGTCCCCTTTCAAAAATGCTAACAGTTTACCTCAAAACACGTACATTATTAAGCTCTTCCTTGCACTGAAAACTGTGCTGATTGCCGGACTAACCAAAGGAGCTAGCATTGCTTCCCTACAGGATCTGTGAATATCTGTGAGAGCCAGATTCCTACCTACACTCTAAAAGATATACCTCTCTAAAAGGGTGCAAACAGATTCATCTACGCTCTGAAAGGACAAGTGTGCAGTCTATCAAAGCTATTTCATTGTGAGCAGAGTCACTGCTTCCCATTTTAAATAGAAGCTAAACTCTATTGACACATAAGTTGTTTTGAAATGAGAATGTGCCCTTTCCTGTTTATTCCAGAGGCAGCAGTTTTATGAGTCTGCTGTAACACTATATTTTTGCAAGGGACAATTATGACCATAAAGGGAATTGTCTGGTAAAAACTACAGAATCTGCTGTTAGGCAAGAAGATGACCTTTTTACACAGCTGGCTTGCCAAATTTAAGCAGGTTCTTTGCATTTAGGAGAGATATATGGCCACTAAAGGAAGCCTGTCTGCCAACAATAGACTGAAAGTCTTTATTTCTTTTTAAAAAAATCTATATGCAAACAGTGACAACTCATGATTCATACTGTTTTGAGATCTCCCTGTTCACTAGTGATTTTCTCCTGAGCATCAAGACTTGGAGATTTTTAGACTCTATATTGCATGCCCGGCCTCTCTTCTGAAGGCTATTTTCTTCTGTTAATCCCTGGAGAGTACATCCATTTATTGATAGTCTATACAGACTCTTGGAAAAGTTTTATAAGAGTAGAATGTCCCAGGAGGAACTTTTACTTTAGTTAGAAGGGATAGGCCTAGAAGTTTCCAAATCTGTCCAGAAGGAAGTACTTGGCGATATATCATAAATAACTCAGTTTCCCTTGATACCCAGAAAGAAAGAGCATTAAGGGTGCAGCCAGTGACAGAAGGACCTGTATTTTGCATCCTCCCTGCCTGTAGCAGGCATCCGTCATGTGGGGAATAAACACAAGTTGATCCTCTTGCTAATATAAGAGGTTCGAGGTCATGAAGAAAAACAACATAATTAAAAATCCCAATCAAAGTAAATTCTAAAATAATAAAAGAGTGATTCATTAAACAAGGAAAATAGTTAATTAAAATAGAGGCATTTAAAGAAATCTTTGAATCCTATTTTATAAGAATAATAATTCTATAAATCCAGAAAGACTAACATTAAAAACTGAATTTCTAATGTCTACTTTTTCTTAAACTACAAAGAGTAACTTTATTTTTTCATAGTATTATTCTTTCTTAATCTTTTATTGGTGCATTGTAACTGTACATCATAGTGAGATTCATAGTGGTACATTCATACGCGCATAGAACATTATTTGGTCTGTTTCCTTCCCCAAATCTCTCCTTTCCCAACCCCCTCTCTCCCTCAATTAGCTTTCACTACTTTACTGGTCTCTTTCCTCATTTTCATGAGGTCCATTTTAAAGACTATTTGTCACACACACACATTTATAAAGATATTATGAAAAATATTAAGAGACAATTAGTCCAGTGAAAATAATACATGAAGGATATAGTCAAGTGTGGTGGGCTGAATTTGGCCATAGTCAATGTCCTTAAAATGAAGAGAAATTTGAGCTCATGAACACAGAGGGTAGATGATCATGTGAAGGAAGCAGAGAGTGGTGTCAGCTGCCACAAGCCAAGGAATGCCTGGGTTACCACAAGCTGGAAAAAGCTAGAAAGGGTCCCACCCTGGAGGCTTCTGGCATATGGAATGCTGGGAAACTATTTCTGAAGCTTCCAAGTGGTGGTAGCTTGTTACAGCAGCCCTAGGAAACTAATGAAAACAATTGACATAAAAACAAAGACACGTGGTCATTGACTTTTTTTTTTCTTTTTTTGCGGTACCAGGGATTGAACCCAGGGGCGTTCTACCTCCGAGCTACACCTCCAGCCCTATTTTTTTATCCTTTATTTTGAAACCGGGTCAGACAAAGTTGGCAGAGGGCCTCACTAAGTAGCTGAGGCTGGCCGCGAACCTGGATCCTCCGGTCTCCGCCTCCCAAGTACTGGGATTACAAGCGTGCGCCACCACGCTGGCTTAGTTTTTATATATCTTGAGGACTTTTTTTTTTTTTTTGCGGTACTGGGGATTGAACCTAGGAGACATTCTATCTCTGAGCTACACCCCCAGCCCTATTTTTTTTTTTTTCGGTACCGGGGATTGAACCCAGGGG
>PVJS01063103.1:0-10568 GCA_004027185.1 Glis glis | reverse complement strand
TGAAAATAAATTATCATTATATTTTATTAATATTAGGTAGAAATGTATCATATTAAAAGTTTAAACTCTGGAAGAATCAAATGTAACCAAATCCCCTTAAATATCTTTTTTAAACAATGCATGCCAAAGTTGGTGTGATTTCAGTAAAGTAATATGGTTTTAGTTTTTCTAAAAAAAACACATGAAAATGTTGATGGCAATTTTAATAAAGTAATAAAGATTTTTTTAGACCACCTTAAGGAAAAGATATATGGAGATGTGAAAGTTTAGGATATTTGTTTTTCATTTTCTTTTGATTTGTCTTTTTAATCCTTAGGCTCTTTCCTTGTTATTGTTCTCCAAAGATGTTTATATGTCCTTAAATTTTCAGTGAAACAGCCACCCAGATATGAAAACTGTGGGAAGAACAGAATCCTTCTCTTCACAGGAGCTGAATTCAGTAAACATGCTACAGATAATAAAATAAAACATGGTTTGTACTTTTATGGAGAGTATCAAATCACATACTAATACTTTGAGTAGGCAGCTGATTATTTTAGTATACCATATACATGGTTAAATTTTTAGATCATTTTGATATTTTCTAATTCAGGATATCCCAAGTAGGCTACAACTTTAGATTCTTAAAGGCACCAACCATATGTGTTCATACAAAGATGCTTATGCATCTTTTTATGAATGTTTAAGAATACCTCTTATACCTATGAGAAGAAAAAAAAACTTGTCAGCTTGACAATTTCAGAAATACATCATCTGACTACTGCAAAGTAACTTTATATAAGACAGTGAACCAATTTGCCCTGTCACTCATAGACAGCTAAGTACAAAATGGAATAAGGTTAGAGCTCTGCGATATCAGATTTAATGCATGACTTAAGTGGTATGTCTTATGGTGCAACGTTACATGAGCGACTGGCATTTTTGACAAATTTCCAGCAATGTGACTGATGATTGACAATGAGGCATTGGGGAATTTGGACCTGATAGAAATAGGTCGATGCTCTGTTTTGTGCCTCCATTCAAAGAATAGAAACAAACTCTAAAAAAATTGTCAGATCTTGATCTTATTTTATTTCTTCATTATTAAAAAGGCCTTTTCCGGCCACATACCAGTAGTTTGATGCTGACAAGTATGAGAATGTAGTCTTACTGGTTAAATGTAAAGAAAAAACTCTTTTCCCAAATTGCAATTGAAAGGAAATACTGAGCAAAGTCAGAAAACTTGGACCATAATCGTAAATATTACATAAATTACCTGTATAATTTTATATTAGCAGTAATTTTCCCAGTATATTAATAGAAAATGAGAAAAATTACTAAATAATCTCAATTGTTTTACAGTTAAAAAAACAATAAAAACCAAACTATTCATCATCTTAATTGCCTGCTTCCTCAGCTCATGTTGCTACATTGCAGAGTGAACTTCCAACAAAATCGTTCATTCAGTTTAGTTCTATGTTAAGCTAAAGTCCATGTGCTGATGCTAAGGAATTATACAAACAATGAAAATATGGTAAATTGAAGTGCTTGCTCTCTGAGAACATAATAACAAAGACATTTTTGGAGAAATGAGCACAACTCATTGTAAGTTTACATGAGCTATTGAATCTCTGGTAATGCACTTCTGAGAAATATATTACATTATATTAAATTATATTGAGACAGTACCCTTAAAGGAAAACACAAATAGGCTTACATTTATGCATAAAATATATCTGCTTTCTAACCACATAGAATTTTACATAGCAAATTGAATTTTAAAGAAATAAGTCAAAATAAACTAAAACACTTATTTATTTTGAGCTAATGTTTATCGATTTTCTTTATTCACAGAGGATCTGAATGTTATTTATGAAACCTAACGGATTGGAAATCTGTAGTAGATGAGATTTTTACATAAACATTTCTCTGTAAAAATGAAAACAATTGTTTTTGAAACTTAAGGGGTTCAGATTTTAATCAAGTTTTAAAATGAACTCTAACATGATAAAAATATAAAAATTGAAACAGAATGGCATAATCTAGATATATTACATGATTGAGCAGGAAACATTTTAATAGTTGTCATATAAACAGTCTATGTTATCAGCCAACAAAAATAGTATCTTGAAATACAAAATAATGAATTTTTACAACAAAGATATAGCCATATATCAATGAAATTTTCATATGCCAAAGTTAGGTAGAGATTAAAAGAGATGCTACAATGTAACACAGAGAAGTTGGCAGTTTTCATTATTTTATTATAAATGAACAGCTACTTAGATATATGATATTATTATTCTTTCTTTTGATTTTTCCCTAGATATCTTCAAGTCTTTCTAAATTATATTTCTATCTTGCACATACTCAATTTCATTCCATATCACATTCATCATTTTCATGATGGTAAACATTCAAAAGCATAAATCATATTTTATTATTCTTGTGCTCATTTCTCTATTTCCTATGTAAACAATGTGGAGATAAAACTTCTATATCAGTTTTACATTATCAGGTTCTTATTTGTTTCTTATAGCTCATCTCCTAACCATGTCATATGCTAAAATATTAAACTATTCTGGGCAAGTAAGTTCTGTCTCTAAGGTTTCTCTACCTTTCTTAGCTCAATCCTTTACTGTATGTGTGTGTGTGTGTGTGTGTGTGCTGCTTTACTTTTTTTTTCTTTTTTTGCAGTACTGAGGATCAAACCCAGGAATATTTTACAACTGACCTATATGCCTAGACCTTAAATTTTTTTCTTTTTTCTTCTTTTTTGAGTCAGGGTCCCATATAGCCCAGGCTAGCTATGAATCTATGATTGTCCTGCCTCAGTCTCCCAAGTAACTGGAATTACAGGTGTGTACCACCAAACCAAGTGGTTCTTCACTGCTGACATTTTTTAGAAATTCTTCATTGTTTTTGCTTTCTATAAACCTTACAAACAGATCTACCAAATCAGTTATTATAGTGAATGAAAATCAACCGTTTACTAAGCTGTTCACATTTGGGGGTATGATTGACTCTTTCCTATTTTTAGCCCAGTGTATAAGTCATAATACGGACTAAATAAATCGCTGGATAGTCATTTACTGCATTATAATTTCAGTGTACTTTAGTACACTGAAATAGTAATGAATGTGACTGAGGAGAAGTTAATATACAGGTATTACTGGTAATGAAATAGACAACATGTAAGAAAATGTTTTTCTATTATAGAGTAGTATGTAATGTTAAAATATTCTTTGTTATATTTATTGATCAGGATAATTGCAGCATAGATATATTAGACACAGATATTCATGTTTGTTTATACATTATATTATATTCCATATAGACAAATATGATTAAAATATATTCAATTATTATCTAAATGTTATCTAAGTGTTTAAATTCCTTTCTGAAGTAACAAAGAATTAATATATTATACATAGTTGTTTTGCCTGTTATTGGAACACTTTACAAGGCTTATTTTATTAAAATTATACATTGACTTGAGTAAGTGGTCTGTAGTTCCATAGAAAGATGATACTCTAGTGCTCCATCACTGACCTATATCCCCAGATCTTCTTATTTGCTTACTTATTTTATATTGAGGCAGGGTCTTTCTATGTTGTTGAAGCTGGTCTTGAACTTATGGTCCTCCTGCCTCAGCCTCTAGAGTCCCTAGGATTATAGGTGTCTCTCACTAAGTGCAGCTAAAATTGTCCTTTAATAGTGAAGTAGAGGTAAAGACTTCCCCAGACAAACATTGACTCAATTTGCCGGTAGACCTGCTATCATGGTTTGTATATGGAATGTCCCCTGGAAGAACTAAGGTATTGGCAAAAATGTTAAGAGGTGAAATGATTAAATCATGAGTTTCTAATCTCATTGGTGGATAAATCCATTGATGCATTAATGGGTTTATTGGGCATTAACATATGCAGGTAGGAATGGCTATGTAAGTCACTGGGGATGTGGCCTTGGGGATTACATATGTCCCTTGTGCATCCCCCTTCCCTTTCTCTGCTTGCTGCCAGAATGGCCTGAGCTCCACAGATGAGACCCAGCCTAACATGGACTGAAGCCTCCAGAACTGTGAGCAAGTAACTCTTCCTTCCTCTAAATTGTGGTCGTCAGTATCTGGGTATAGAAATGAGAATACTGATTGAAGCATCTGGTTGTCAACAACTTTAAGAGAAGTTCTTTAAAGATCAGGACAATGTGCAACTCAAAAAGTCAGGTAACATGAAGATAGAAAGAGCATTGTAGAAGAAATAAATAAACATAAAATAAATGAAGGCAAATAGTTACACATTTCAGTAAGAGTCAGTGAATAAGAGTTATAGCATATTCCTTTTGCCATGTCACATACTTCTTCGTTGGAAGGATTCAGGTTTCTCCTCCGTTGAATGCTCTTCTGTCTGATTTGGTGTGAGTTGGCTTAGGTCTTGGAACTGGGCAGGAGAATAATTATACCTATTATGGGGCTCAGATCAGGTTTCCTACTACAAGATCTAGACATATTTTAAATACCTATTTTAAGCACCACAGTGGCAAGCTGTTCATCTATTTCATTCTTCAGAAGTCTCTGACCACGTAGTCTTTATCACAGATCTGTACAACTTGAAATATTCGGATTAGTATTTTATCACTATGACCTATTTTAGTAATTATACCTACCAGTTCTCTGACATTTAATCATCGTCCATTTGCTATACATCACAGAAATTCAGATAGTCTCATTACATATCAGGACATCAAATTTTATTGCAGCAATTTAGCATTGTTATGTATAAACTAATGAGAAGAGCTGCTTATAACACTTTCAACGTAACTGATAGGTCTTTATCTTAAATGCTCTGATGGGAATGACTACTATGCCTTCTTGAGAGTTATACTTAAGGACTAGCTATACAGGTTGAACATAATGAATTTCATTCATTCCACCACTCTCATCTCTGTGAGCTTTCAGATTTCTGCCCATATGGTATGCCAAGAAAGTTCTAGCATTTCAAGTTCATTATCTCCAGATCATCACTGAATCCTATTAACTACCCTAAGAGACTATTAATTTTCCTCTCAGGCAACATATTTTATCCAGGTAAATTCACCCATGTCAATACATTTTTGCCAATCAAATCTTTTACATCATCCTTTTTGATCTAACATTCTTGCTATTCATTTACATACTTATTCTGCAGTCCTTTGTCAGTGCGAACTGATAACGCCTTGTGATATGTTCTGAGTCAGCCTATAGTCTTCTGCATGATATCTTCAGATTTGTATTGGGCTGTGATAAAATATAAATATTATTATGCATGTGGAGATCAGGAAGAGTGATGTGTTTTGGATCCTGAAGATACTCATTATCCCTTAGTAATGTAAAAATTTGATGTAGTCATTAGAAAGATTGTATATCAGAAGAGGAGAGTTTCTTCAGTTCAGAGGTTAGCAGCTCTTTCTACTGTCAAGGGAGACAGATTTGGAGGCTTAAAGTTCTAAGACTCATCCACATTTGTGCAAAATTCTCCAAATAGCATTCAGGGTTTCTTTTGTTCCCCACTAATGTCTTTCCTGATATTGAAGATCTGTATCAATTCATGTTCTGGACTCAGAACATTCAGCATGTCATTCTTACAAATATAATGGATGAGGGACTTGTAAAATTGTCTGAAAAGTTTTTGGAGTTTTTCAATTGTCTTCTATATTGGTCATTATAAGCATTCAAAATGTATCTTTCAATCTGTAATTACTCTAGTTCTTTCAGTATCCCTGTAAACTTTATGATCACTACCATTACTATAGCACTTAATTTCTACAAATAAGTGACACACAAGTAACTTGAACTGCATGTGACCCCCTACATAAGAAACTATACCTTAAAATTTTATTGTCTCTGGGGAGCTGTGTCAGGAGGATCACAGATTAAAGGCCAGCACATGGTGACTTAGTGAGACTCTCTTTTAAAATAAAAACAATAGAAAGAGTTGGGAGTATGTTTCAGACATAGAACACCCCTTGGTTCAATTCCTAGTACCACAAAAATGTATTTGGGAAATAGTCCCAAATTCCCCAGAATACCAGTTTCTCATTTCCTCCAAGGTGGTAATGTTTATTTTCTTATATTTGTGAAAGAATTGATTTCAGGTATCAGGATCCCATTTCCAGAGTCTGTTTCTGGGACCACAACATCCATTATTGTTTTTTTTTTCTTTTCTTGTTTTTGTTGTTGGAAACTGATGGAACTATCACATAATCACATAGAGTTTAAAATAACAATACTCTTGAAAATATGATAACAGTTAAGAGAAACCTTGAAATATATCTGATCCAGCCCCAAAAAAGGAGGGGTGATGAGGAGAAGGAATATTTATGGCACACAATGAGAATAGCTACCTGTAAGGCACCATTCTTGACAGGAGCTGTGACTCTTGATAGAAGAAAGCAACTCAGCTGCAAAAGCCGGTGAAGCAGTGAGAGGAACACATAGTCCCCGATTTCTTTACTCATGTTTCCTAATCTGCAAGTGGCATATAGAAGACACATGAGATGATGCATATAGATTAGTATTCACCAGGAATATAGAAGTTTGCAAAAGCATAAAGGGTGGATCTGAAATGAATAATGAATGGAAAGGATTCACAGAATACTTAGCATTGATTGCCATTATCAATTACTAGGACAGCAGAAGGCAGATATTCTCTTGCAGCTGATTAAATGAATTTGTATATTTTAGCAATAAATTGTCAATGATATCAGAAAATTTAGCCTAAAATTCAAATTTAATTATATAATTAATAACTCATACATATGACTGTTAATTTTAATGTATACATGAGCTAAAGAGGAAATAGTAAATTTGGACTGATATAAAATAATTTATCACATATTTAGTAGTATACTTCAATTTCAATATTTCAGTTTATAAAATTGTTCATTATACTTAACTTTACTAAATTAAGAAAAATGTCTACCAGAGGTAATTCGATATGTTTTAAGTGTCTACAATCTGTTTAAGACAGCAAAAATGAACATTGTAAGGAGATATGTACAAATGATTAGAAAATAAGCTTTGATAACAAGCAACTACTTTATTCTAGCTTACATTCACATTAATAGTATGAGCAGCTTTCTGAAAATGAGATTACTTGACTCCTCAATATATAAGTAAACGCCATCTCTTTTTACTTTTTATCTTAGAAAATGTTAAAAATGGTTATTAAAATGTATATTTCGTCAAGTAAGATGCTTAGTCTATGGTCTGTTTACAACTGTATGAATGAATGAATGAGTGCAAGTGCTTTTCTCCTTGTGATAGGTTATTTTATAATAACACATCACATTTTGGTTGACCTTCATATATGTCAACTAAATAATATTATGCCAAAATTTCAGGGACACTTTCTGACATGTTTAGAACTCATGTTTGACAAGTCTGTTTGGGTAGAGTGTGCTCGTTCATGCTAGGTTTTAAGTTAATATGCCTCCAAGTGTTCATTCTTGCAGTGTAAAAGAGGATGACATATCATCAGATGGAGTCATGACAGCCTAATGTGAAGACCGTCTCTCATGCTGTTTAGAAGTGGCATCCAAAAGAGATATTTATCCCTCACACTGAGCAAATTTAATTGTGTATTTTGATTCAACATTCAAATAGATTAAAGTAAAATAGTCTTCCTTAAGTACAGGATTTAGTTTTGAAAATCCTGATGCAACGAACTCAACTTCATTATGTGTGAACACAGACTTATTGCATAATCTCTAATTCTTCTCTTTAAATAAAAGAATGAAAAATAGATTAAAATAGCCTTTTGAAAATCCACAGGACTACATTGGAATATATTTCT
This sequence comes from Glis glis, assembly GCA_004027185.1. NCBI lineage: Eukaryota > Metazoa > Chordata > Mammalia > Rodentia > Gliridae > Glis > Glis glis. The sequence continues at coordinate 2,757 of PVJS01063103.1, read as the reverse complement.
TAAAGTGCGAGAATGTAAGTTCATGCTGTTTACTTGCCTTTTATTTTGAGCCGTTGGGATAAGTGTTGTATTTTCATTACTACTACACAATGTGCTTCATTGAATTTGATTTTATCACTTTGATACTTAAATTATTAAGATTATCAGCTTATCTAAAATTAGAGGAGTTTTTAGTGTTATTATTTTTTTTTACCTTAGAATGTTAGACAAATTTATTTATTTTTTTTACAGTGGATCAAATCCATGGTCTCATGCATGGAAGTCAAGTGCTATACTACTGAGCTGCATCCCCAGCCCCAAAATGTTAGAGAAATTTATTGGGAAGTTCTTTCTGATCAAAGAGAATTATAGAAAGCAAGGTTTCTGGCACTGCCCCAGTTGATTCCTGACTCTTCTTTAAAATCATAATTAAAGTGTTTTAAAAAGCTAGCATTTATTCTAGTTTACCTACAGTTTACAACAAACATCAGAAAAACTAGCTGTTATTCTGGATTTAGTTTTGTATAAAAAAATAATTTCAACACATCGAACAAAATTGCATGTATGCATGGATACTACAAATAGAGCAGGAGAAAAACACTGAAACATTTTTGCTTGAAGAACAAAGTAGTTAATTCACTGCAATAGAAAACTATATGAAAAAGTAACTAAAGAAAATATACTCACATCTTTGATTATCAGACTATGTTATAAACAATTGTTTCATCAAAATTTGAGACTGTTACTTTTTTTGGCCACATCACTATTTTAGCAATTAAATGAATATATTATTGATATTGTTATTTTCTTATTAATTTGTTCTATTATTATTAAATGCATACAGTTTACTAGCAACTACTTTAATTGATTCACAAATTCACTTATTCAGGCATTATCATTTTTATTTTAAAGATAAGGAAAATAAGACTCATTTTAATGCCATTAGGTCACTACCAATTATGCTGACAAAATAATAACCACTATGTAAGCAGATTAATATACATATATGCATATTTTTCCTTTATACCATATATTATGCATAATTATAAGCAACTTTTTATTTATTAATGGCAGATACTATTTCATTATATCATAATACATGCTATTTTAAGATATTTCTTAAAGTAATGCAAATTTAAAAATATATATACACTCATTGATTGATAATATTTTACACAGATAAGAAAGGCATACAAAGTGTTTAATGACAGAGTTTTTGCAATTATTCTGATTTTCTATTAATGTTTTGAATTTTCAAAGTTTTTCATCCACACCATTCTTTTTGTAACCAATTCACTGTAACAATATTGACAGGAACACAGGTAAAGATATGAAAAATGGATCCCTGAAAAAACATGATTCAATTTCATGCATGGGTGTTTATCTTAAAACTAACATTAAACAATGGGAAGTTTTAGAATTGCTCTGATGTTAAAATAATAATAACAGTGGCTCAAAGGAAAAGATAACATGAAAGGCAAGGTATGTCCCTTAACCAGCATTTTGGTGCCATGATTTGATTGATCCCTTTGCCAAAATCCATCCTAGGGTATGGACTTCTAAATGTCCAAGTGGAATAAATCCAGATTATCATTGCCTTTCCTGTTATAATGTTCATATTATAGTTGAGTTTTGCATCGTTTTATTGGGTGGTGGGTTGGCTAACTTTGTATATTGATAAGATTTAATTCTACTCCTATATTCATTAAGAAGTTATCAGTCTGAACCAAGTTCCTGATGTTTGTCATCCAGTCAACATTTTCCTTATGATGGGCAATCATTTTTATATACCTTCATGTAATTCCTTGCATATGTATCAGTTTTAAAGAACATGCAGTATTACATTATGTATTTTAATGAATTAATTATTTGGCACTGACTGTTAAACCTAGAAGCATTCTATTTCTGGGCTATGAGCCAGCTCTTTATTTTTTTATTTTTTATTTTTTATTTTTTATTTTTTGGTACTGGGGATTGAACCCAGGGACATTCTACCTCCCAGCTACACCCCCAGCCCTATTTTTTATTCTTTATTTTGAAACAGGGTCTCACTAAGTTGTGGAGGGCCTCACTAAGTAGCTGAGGCTGGCCATGAACCCAGATCTTCCTGTCTCAGCCTCCCAAGTACTGGGATTACAAGTGTGAACCACCATGCCCAGCTTATTTTTTATTTTTCAAACAGGGTCTCACTAAGTTGCTGAGGCCCTTGCTAACGATATGATGCTGGCCTCGAACTTGCGATCCTCCTGTCTCAGCTTCCCACGTACTTGGTATTCAGGTTTGTGTCACTGTGCTGGGCTGTGTATTTTATTTCATGTAAACATTACTTGTAAAATCTCATTTTGCGTCTTACTTTTGCACTGAACATAATGTATTTTTAAACTATGTCAAGTTGCTACCATGTACTACTTCATCAATTCTGAATGCCATTAAGTTATTTCGATATATAGAATGGCCTTGTTTCTCTTATCTAATCCCTTAGTGGTGACACATAAATTGCCTCTAGCTCCTTGTCTTTGTAAACATAATTTGAGAAAAAAATTTGTACACATCTACTTAGAGTCTTTTTTAGACTTTGTGTGGTGAAGTCTATCCTAAAATGGCTTTACAGAATAATAAAGACAAAAACGTTCACAATCTATCATCCAGAAGTTCATTTACACCTTACGTTCCCCTTGAATTACGCATGAGAATATCACCTTTAACACATATTTACCCACCATGGATTTAGGTTAATATGTTCTAGATATTAGTTGACATCGTGTGTGTGTGTGTGTG
>PVJS01063102.1:0-10531 GCA_004027185.1 Glis glis | reverse complement strand
GGTGGAGGACCGAGCGCAATGGTGGAGGACCGGGCGCAGTGGTGGAGGACCGAGCGCAATGGTGGAGGACCGGGCGCAGTGGTAGAAGGAGGACCGAGCTCAGTGGTGGAGGGTCGAGCGCACGGACAGCTCTTTCCGAGGACCGTTCTGACTACTGGGCACAGGTCTAAAGGAAGGAGTGGGGAGAGAAGATAAGACACTGTGGGACGAAAGGAGAAAAGGGACTCGTTGGGCCACCCTGGTGAAGTCCCTGCTTGATTAGGGGACCACTAGCGGGATATCAATCCTGCCGGAAACTCGAAGCTTTCCGCCCTGAAGCGGGTGCAGGAGACCGTGGGCTTGAACTCCGGGCGGTGGGAAGGCCGTGTGGGACCAGTAGGGAGCAGATGGGGTCACTTACTGCAGCAGGGACCGGGCAGTAATGGACAGGCAGGGCCGCATGGCCCACGGAGAGGGAAACGTAAAGGGCGTTGGTGCAGGTGGACAGAGCTGACAATGTCTGGTCTCAGGCACTTGAGGGTGGCGCCGTGAATCAAGAAATGAGGCATGTTGGTTCTTTTATTTTTTTATTTTATTTATTTATTTATTTTTTGCGGTACGAGGGATTGAACCCAGGGGCGTTCTACCTCTGCGCTACACCCCCGGCCCTATTTTTTTATACTTTATTTTGAAACCGGGTCTCACAAAGTTGCGGAGGGCCTCACTAAGTAGAGAGAGAGAGAGAGACAGGGAGAGAGAGAGAGGGAGGGAGAGAGGGAGAGAGGGAGAGAGGGAGAGAGGGAGAGAGAGAGGGAGAGAGAGAGCTGAGGCTGGCCGCAAACCCGGATCCTCCGGTCTCCGCCTCCCAGAGTACTGGGATTACAAGGGTGCGCCACCACGCCCGGCTACATGTTGGTTCTTGTAATGGATAGATATGGTCATATTACTTAGGGAGAAACAGTAGTTGCTCTATATGACGAGAGTAAAAGATTGAGATATGTTGAAAATTAATGGAAACTTCCCACTTGATAAAATCAGATTGTTGTGTTAATTTGAATGGAAAAGTTTGAAATCACGCTGGGTGTGGTGGCACACACCTGTAATGGCAGTACTTGGGAGGCTGAGACAGGAGGATCGCAGGTTCGAGTCCAGTCTCAGCAACTTAGTGAGGCTCTCAGCATCATAGCAAGACCCTGTTTCCAAATAAAAGATAAAATAGGGCCAGGGTGTAGCTGGGAGGTAGAATACCCCTGGGTTCAGTCCACAGTACCAAAAGGAAAAACTGAAGAAAAAAAAAAAGCTAGACATCAATACCGTGGAGAAAAGATCATCCATTCTGGCTTTACCAGGTTTTGCATCTAGAAATCCGAGGTCACAGTATCTCTGTAAGAGAACCGATTGGTGGCTAGAACACCGTCTTTAACAAAAGCTGCTTCACCAGATAACACATGGCTGTACTGCGTTGGCACCAGATAGGTGTTCCTAACTGACAGGTACCAAAATAGCAGCATTGTGCCGGCAAAGGAGAGGCGCCCTTTCTGGAGCTACAGTTTCTCTGCTATATAAATGGAGAGGAGAGAAGCATTCTGTAATTACTTCCTCCTTATCGGTTTGGCACATAGATCACATCCAGCAAGCCAAATTTAAAAAAAATCCAGATCAAATTCCATATGCCAGAGTTGGGGAAAAACAATAAAATCGAGACTGTTATTTCTAAATCATCACTGGGTGTGTACATTTCAAATATTGGTGAGAATCAAGCCAATTAAGATGGATCCATATTAAAAATACTACCTGAACTTTTAAAATTCTCATCATTAGTTAGCATGTACATATTTGGGCTCTATTTTACCAATTTTGTATTAGGCTAACGAACCAAATCTTCCCTCATTTGGTTTATCTGTTCTGATGAGTTACGGTTCTTATTATTGCAAGTAATAAAATCTTGCCCTGTCTGGAGAAAGAAATTTCTCTCGTGGACAGCAGGGTGTGTCCTTTAAATGCAGAGCCAGGCCTTCAGCGAGGTAGGGAGCTGGTCCTGGGCCCATGCTGGCAGGCTCCCTCCCTGTTTCTTGCCATCTAATTAGCTTCTCCCGCTGCATCTGCTTTATTTATTGCTCTGTCCCGCGTCCTCTGCTTCCTCATTCCCATGGCAGAACATGGCTGCAGCCTCCAGATTTACGGTTCTGTCAGGAGCAGAGAGTTATGTCGCCACCCTTGAATTGCGACTCCAGATTCCTTAGGAGAGAACCTGATAGAATAGAGTGAGGTGAGGCGAGGCGAGGTGGCGTAGACCAGAGCCCACAAGGGCACCCCCGGGAGCCAGAAGACCTGGGCCAAATCAGCCCCACCGCATCCCGGGTTAGCTTCGGGGCTTTGAGCAGGCGAATTCCCTCTGAGCTTCATTTTTCTTGTATGTAAAATTGGAATCATGTTAGCATCTACTATAGAGATTGTTGTGAGAATTAAATTAGTTATTTTTAAAGCACTTAAAAACACCTAGCACACAATAAGAAATATAACATACACACATTAGTTATTATTCTAAACTGATTCTTCCCTTTTAAAAAAAATCTGTTAGTTTGGCAGGCAAACGTTCTACCACTGATACATTCCCAGCCCTATTCAAAATCTTGAAATAAAAGATTAACTTTTAGCTGTTGTGGTGGTGCAGGCCTGTAATCTTAGTACTTGGGAGGCTAAGATATGAGGATCGCAGGTTCGAGGCCAGCCTCAGCAATTTAGCCAGACTCTCAGCAACCTAGCGAGGCCCTATTTCAAAATAAAAAACAAAAAGGGCCGGGGGTGTAGTTCAGAAGCAGAATGCCCCTGGGTTCAATCCAGAGGGAAAAAAAAAATAACTTTTAACAAGACTTTATACATAAATTCACCATCCAAAAAAAATTTTAGGTTATTTTGCTATTAAATATGAAATTGTTAAACCAGCTTTTATTATAATAGAATTGCACTTATGTGGCTTCAGATGATAAATAATCTTTCTATACTTTAGAGTAGGGGAGAAGTTGATTTCAAAGTCAATTCAGGCTATATTTTAATAGAAAATGTTATAGGAACAGTTGACATGAAATATATAATACATAAACTGGGCATGGTGGTGCATGCTTGTAATCCCAGTACTTGGGAGGCGGAGACAGGAGGATCCAGGTTCGTGGCCAGCCTCAGCTACTTAGTGAGGCCCTCCGCAACTTCGTGAGACCGGTTTCAGAATAAAGGATAAAAAATAGGGCTGGGGATGTAGCTCAGTGGTAGAACGCCCCCTGGGTTCAATCCCCGGTACCGCAAATATATATATATATATATATATATATATATATATATATATATATATATATAAAATACATTACTTTTTATTAATCTGTTTCCTAAAATCCTAGCTTGTCCACAGTGGTTAAAAATATTACTTGAGGTCTTTTGGATTGTTCTGATTTAGCACCCACATTTGTATTTAATTTAATAATCAACCAAAAATATTTGTTGATCTACTATGTTTTATGTTATATTATTGGCACTGGGAATGTTGGTATGAACGAGAAGGATATTATAATCATTCTGAATCTTATAGTAGGAAAAGGTAAGACAAACGTTAGCTAGTGATGTCACTCACCTGCCGGTAATGAGTGCTATGCAGAGGTTTAAAATGGACTGACGTCATCAAATGAACCAAGTGATTAATTGAAGGCTTGATAGTGGGTAGTCAGCCAAGGCCTGACTGGTCCCATTTAAGATCTGAGTGACCTCCATGGGAAAGGTCGGAAGAGGAGCATCGCAGGGCCCGGAGACTGAGAGGCCCCAAGCAGTGGAGCTGGGTAAATATACCCAGGCAGGACTGGAGAGCGCGGGTCAGAGCGCCTTGAGCCAGGGGCAGACAGGTAAGAAATCTGATCGCGCAAGAAATTAGAGGCCAGGTTATGATGTGAGGCTTTGATGAAGTCGTTCAGGTTTTCTTACGTATCTGATGTCATTGTATTTTCAAAATCAAATGATGCAGATTTTAGGTAAACTTAACAGAAATTTAAATGATCAAATTATTGGAGAAGCCAGTATTAGTTAAAAACTCGCAGCCGGGCATGGTGGCGCACGCTTGTAATCCCAGTACTTGGGAGGCTGAGACTGGAGGATCTGGGTTGGCGGCCAGCCTCAGCTACTTACTGAGGCCTCTGCAACTCAGTGAGACCCTGTTTCAAAATAAAGAATAAAAAATAGGGCTGGGGTGTATCTTGGAGGTAGAATGCCCCTGGGTTCAATCCCCAGACAGCAAAAAAAAAAAAAAAAAAAAAAAAAAAAAACTCGCTACAGTGTTCAAGCTCAATATGAGATCAGATTGTAACATTAAACTCAATGCAAGGACTTTAAGCTGGTTCACAAATTGGATTCTTAGCAAAACAAACAAAACAACACTGTATCCCTGATGATTATAGTGCCTAGCCAACTGAAATATTGTAGCACTCTTTCTAGCAGACTGAAATATTATAGCACTGTTTCCTTTTTTTTCAATGTGTCATTTTTAAAATTTAAATGTATATATGGTTTTTCTTTTGGTACTGTGGGTTGAACCCAGGGGCGTTCTTCTCCCCAGCTACACCCCCAGCCCTTTTTATTTTAAAATTTGAAACAGGGTCTCGCTAAGTTGCTGAGGATCTTGCTAAATTGCTGAAGCTGGCCTTGAACCTGTGATCCTCCTGTCTCAGCCTCCCAAGAACTAGGATTACAGGCGTGTGACACCTTGCCCTGCAAATATATTTTTAAACTGATACATAGACATAAAAATTACACCTATCAGTGAGGTATTACATAAGGTTTTGATACACGTATACACTGTGTAATGTTTGAATCAGTTTAAACATCTCAAACATTTATTGTTTAGGCTAAAGACATTCAAAATCCTTCTTGATTGTTGAAATTCACAGCACATTATTATTCTCTGTCGTCACCTTACTGTACAATAGCTCACCGGAACCTCTTACTCCTGACTAGAACTTAGTACCCATTGATCAACTGTGCCCATCCCTCCCTGCCCCCTAGTCTCCCCAGCTTGTGGTAACCACCATTCTATCTCAGCCTCTCTGGAATCAATGTTTTTAGATTCGACATAGGATTATCCAGTACTTGTCCTTCTACACCTGGCTTGTTTCATTTAGTGTTATGATCTCCAGTTCCATCCCTACTTTCACAAATGACAGTATTTCTTTTTTATGGCTGAGTAGTACTCCACTGTGTGTATTTCCACATAGTCTTTATCCATTCATTAGTTGATGGACACTTAGATTGTTTCCATGTCTTGGCTATTGTGAATTGTGCTACAACAAACATGGGAATATAGATGTCTCTTTGACATGATGATTTCATTTCTTTTAGATCTGTACTCAGTAGTGGAATTGCTAGATCATGGTAGTTCTATTTTTAATTTTTTGAGGACCCTCCATACTGTTTTCCATAATGGTGATACTAATTTACTTTCACACCAAGAGTGTGTAAAGGCTCCCTTTTCTCTACATCCTAACCGGTGTTTGTTATCTTTAGTGTTTTTGATAACTATTATGACTGGAGTGAGGTTATATCTCATTGTGGTCTTGCTTTGCATTTTCTGATGATTAGTGATGTTGAACATTGTTTCATATATCTGCTGTAGAAATTCTCTTACCTGACACAGTTGGGGTGTAGTTGTTTGGTAAAGAGAAAAAGTTGGTTCAGGAGAAGCAGCATAAAAAATGCTACATACTAGCTGGGCGTGGTGGCGCACACTTGTAATCCCAGTACTTGAGAGGCTGAGACAGGAGGATTGCAGGTTCAAGGCCAGCCTTAGTAACTTAGCGAGATCCTCAGCAACTCAGTAAGACCCTGTTTCAAAATAAAAAATAAAATAGGGCTGGGAGGGTAGCTCAGAATGCTCCTGGGTTAAATCCCCAGTACACACACACACACACACAAAAAAAAAAAGAATAAGAAAAAAGAAAATATGGATTTATGATATAGTAATCTATGCTTCTTTTTCAACACACTAAATAACATGATCTGGTAGAAAGTCTGATAACTATGATAATTCCAAAATAATGATGAATATAAAATTATTTTGCAATATATGCAATACTTGTAATGTGAATGAAAATACTTGTAATATCTATCGGTGACAAAAATCACAGGTAATATAGTAGAATATTGCCAACCTTTATAACCAAAGAAGCTCGTAAATTTCAGTTAGAGGTTCAGGAAAATAGATATGTTTTTTTCCATCTAAACTCAAGGACACTGAGTTCTCTCCACAACCCTCTCATATAACCTTTAATGTGTTATCTAAGACCCAGAAGTCTTTGTTTGTTTGTTTATGTGGTTACTGGTAATTGAACCCAGGGGTGTACCTCCGAGCTACACCCCCAGCCCTATTTTACTTTTATTTTATTTTATTTATTTATTTATTTTTTGTGGTACTGGGGATTGAACGCAGGGGCGTTCTACCTCCGCGCTACGCCCCTGGCCCTATTTTTTATACTTTATTTTGAGACCGGGTCTCACGAAGTTGCGGAGGGCCTCACTAAGGAGAGAGAGAGAGAGGGAGAGAGAGAGAGAGAGAGAGAGGGTGTTGTGCACGCGCACGTGCGCGAGCTGAGGCTGGCCGAGAACCCGGATCCTTCGGTCTCCGCCTCCCAAAGTCCTGGGATTACAAGCGTGTGCCACCATGCCCGGCCTACTTTTATTTTGAAACAGGATCTCGCTAGGTTGATGAGAGTCTCACTACTTGTTGAGGCTGTCCTCGAACCTGCAATCCTCTTGTCTCAGCCTCCCAAGTACTGGGATTACAGGTGTGCTCCACCACGCCCAGCCCAGAAGTTTTAGATAACTTTCTTCTCCTTGCAGCTGGCTAGGAGAACTCTTTTCCTGCTACTAGGGATTGAGCCCCAGGGGCATTCTACCTTTGAGCTACACCCCCAGCCCTATTTTATTCTTTACTTTGAAACAGGGTCTCACTAAGTTCCAGAGGGCCTCACAAGTTGCTGAAGTTGTCCTTGTACCTGCGATCCTCCTGTCTCAGCCTCCCAAGTACTGGGATCACAAGCGTGCGCCACCACGCCCAGCTAGGCTAGGAGAACTCATGACCGTGCTGTCCGGTTTCTCCTGTTTTCTTTACCATAGAGCAGAATCCTTGGGAAACTTGTGTGATTGACTCCCCCCTCACTAACCTGTAACCTCCATGAGAGCAGAGCGTGTGGGTTTTCGTTACCCCTGTTCCTCCAGCCCAGGACTGTGTGCAAACACACTGTTCACATGTAATGAGTGGAGTCAGGGAAACCATCAAGTGCCACGTAGGTCTCATCATAACTCTACTGTCAGTATGTGACAGATACATTCATAAATATGTGTGCACCTAAGGAATGGAAAGTTATTTTTAACTATTTTTATCCTTAGACCTGTATACTAAATTCTGATAAAGTAGATGGTGGAGTCAGGTTCCAACCGAGCTGTGTAGCTCTTAACTATTAAAAAAGTAATGCAGTGATTAGAAAATACAAAGGGGGTAAGAAAAAAAAAACACTTGTTAAGAGATTCTTGTGATTCCTTCTAGGGAGAAAGGAGAAAAAGAAAACTAACGCATACTGATGCGCACACCTCCATAAATCCTAGCCTACTTGTTCATGTGGAGCTGCAGAGCAAAGGTGTTTTCTTAAGTATATGGATGTCTTTAGAGACATAAAGAACCAGTTTGTTTTAATTTTCGTTGAGGGCCTTACTACAGGCCTTTTATTTATTTTTTTTTATTTTTTGTGGTACTGGGGATTGAACCCAGGGGCGTTCTACCTCTGAGCTACACCCCTAGTCCTATTTTATTTTTTATTTGGAAACAGGGCCTCACTAAGTTGCTGAGCCTGGCCTCAAACCCATGATCCTCTTGTCTCAGCCTCCCAAGTACTGTGATTACGGGCACGCACCACCACACCCAGCTACCACAGGCTTTTCAGATAGATCCGGATCATAAATACTACACTGCTTTTCCGTTTCCTAACTCTTCACCAGCCGGTACTTCCTAGCCTGAACTCAACTATTACCCGCAGCACAGGACGCCTGGGAGGATGGAAAGTCTCAGGAAACGGGACGTCACTGTTCATACTCCTCTTCTGGAATAACCCTAATGTTATTAACAACCAAGTCTTCCACTTGTAGGGCCATTGGAACAGTTTGTAGCGCATCCTTTCCAGGCTGTTCTTTGGGTGTAGGAGTCAAAAATCAGTCCATTGCACATGCCCTGTTTGGACACATGCACCCCAGTGTTGTAGAATCGCATTACAGAACCTTCAAATTACACCTTAAGACTTATAATGGGGGGACTGAGGGGGACGTGAAGGTGTTGGGCGCATTAACTGAGCTATCTATCAAAGTCTCCAAGCTGATAGATTGGGACAGGTTTAATGATTTGGGATTCCACATTTATAAAGCAGTGGGAAAACTATGCAATATGTGATAAATGTGAGGAATCGTGATAATTCCTCTAAACAGTTAAAAAATGACCACGAGCCAGGCGTGGTGGTGCACGCTTATAATCCCAGTACTTGGGAGGCTGAGACAGGAGGATTGCAGGTTCGCGGCCAGCCTCAGCAACTTAGCGAGACTCGCAGCAACTTAGTGAGACCCAGTTTCAAAATAAAGAATAAAAAATAGGGCTGGGGGTGTAGCTTGGAGGTAGAATGCCCCTGGGTTCAATCCCCAGTACCACAAAAAAAAAAAGTGACCAGAAACACTCTCTACAGTGCTCTCCAACCTGAGAGTCACAATTACACTAATTCGATTCCTTCATGTAAAAGGATCATTTTTATTGCTATTGCCTAAAAGGTGCAAATTGCTCTAGGAGGCAGGCTGCTCAACTTCCTTCTCATTAAAAGAGACAGGAAATACATCTTCCATTCAGAGTGTTAATGTCATTGGTAAATGTGTAGCTCAGGTTGTCATTGACTTGAACGCTTCAAAGATTTGAGAAATAAGGTATAACCTATCACTCAACATTGTTACACAAGAAGTAAATGTTTTCAGTGAATAGCTCTCACCATGATAGGGAGGCTACAGAGAGGAGGAGAGGAAAGACTCCCAAAGATCAGAATCTATTTTCTCCTGCCTGAGACGGGCACGACTGAGTTCTCTGACTCCCCCCACATTTGCTTCTCTCCTTGGAAAGACTTATCTCAGGACCTGTGCTCACACTTCCTGGTTATTAATAAGAAATAGACTTGGAGCCTGGTGTGGTGGCACATGCCTGTAATCCCAGCACTTGGGAGGCTGAGAAAGGAGGATTGCAGGTTGGAGGCCAGCCTCAGCAATTTAGTGGGGCTCTCAGCAACTTAGCAAGACCCTGTTTCAAAATAAAAGTAAAATAGGGCTGGGCATGGTGGCGCACGCTTGTAATCCCAGTACTTTGGGAGGTGGAGACCGGAGGATCTGGGTTTGCGGCCAGCCTCAGCTCTCTCTCTCTCTCTCCCCCCCTGTCTTTCTCTCTCTCTCTACTTAGTGAGGCCCTCCGCAACTTTGTGAGACCCGGTTTCAAAATAAAGTGTAAAAAATAGGGCCGGGGGTGTTGCGCGGAGGTAGAACGCCCCTGGGTTCAATCCCCGGTACCGCAAAAAAATAAATAAATACATTAAATAAAATAGGGCTGGGGGCATGCCTTGGCGGTAGAATGCCCCAGGATTTCAATCCCCAGTACTGAAGAAAAAAGAAAGAAAAGAAGGAAGGGAGGGAGGGAAGGAGGGAGGGAGGGAGGGAGGGAGGGAGGGAGGAAGAGAGAGAGAGAAGAAAGAAAAGAAAAGAAAAGAAAAGAAAAGAAAAGAAAAGAAAAGAAAAGAAAAAAAGAAAGAAAAGAAAAGAAAAGAAAAGAAAAGAAAAGAAAAGAAAAGAAAAGAGGCCTGGAGCCCTGCATTTGGTCAGGACAGGGCCGTTGTGAGGGGACCCAGGTGGTTTCACAGACACCTGCCAAATGACAAGGACTATTTCTCAACCCTTATCAGCTCAAAACATGGCAGACATTCTACCAAACTGGTCAAATAAGTAGATGGAAGAAATGATTGAAAATTATTCATTCTGCTAAGTTCTGTTTAAAAACAGTTCCGCCACTCTCAGTGGGCTTGAGAATGAAGGATTGAAAATGTGGGAGGCTGCAGGGACTTCCAGGACTCCAGAGGTGCCACCTGCTCCCTCCCCCGAGGGGAGACAGAAACCAGAACAACGGGAGAAAATAGTTACTCCATCCAGGGTAGAACGCACATTTAGTCTACTCCAATCCTTTAATCCAGGGAGTAGTTTCTTATGTTTTGAACATGTTTGAATATTATATAAAATCATTATGAATTCACACCCAAAGTTTTCACTCACCTTTGACCTATGTAAGTCAAAGTGTTAGCATGCATGGGTCTCAGCAGCCTGGGCCCGCTGCGTCAGGGCGGTGGGCTGAAGACTGACGACAGCTTGCTGGTGTGCACTGACTTGCCTGTTGGAAAAGAATGGCTTCCCTTCCTCCTCCTCCTCCTCCTCCTCCTCCTCCTCCTCCTCCTCC
>PVJS01063101.1:0-10565 GCA_004027185.1 Glis glis | reverse complement strand
CAGGATCCGGGTTCGCGGCCAGTCTCAGCTCTCTCTCTCTCTCTCTCTCTCTCTCTCTCTCTCTCTCTCTACTTAGTGAGGCCCTCCGCAACTTCGTGAGACCCGGTTTCAAAATAAAGTATAAAAAATAGGGCCGGGGGTGTAGTGCGGAAGTAGAACACCCCTGGGTTCAATCCCCAGTACCGCAAAAAAAAAAAAATTAGAGAACTGTTATCTCATAATTCCCAAAATGCCTTCCACTTGACTTTGTGTCTGATTTATAACAGATTTTGTAACCAAACAATTAAAGAAACCTAATCTAAAGCATTGTCTCATAAGAAAATAATACACAGAAGTGTTCATTTGGATTAATTACCATTAAAACACTCTGATAACATGATATATTTAAATAAATATGACTCCCTGAGTATTTATTAACCAGAAATCCCTGAACTATACAATCTAAAGACTTAATTTAAGGTTATATGTTAAATATAAAATTTAGAGCCTGGCGTGTTGGCGCACGCTTGTAATCCCAGTACTTTGGGAGGCGGAGACTAGAGGATCCGGGTTCGCGGCCAGCCTCAGCTCGCTCTCTCTCTCTCTCTCTCTCTCTCTCTCTCCCTGTCTCTCTCTCTCTCTCCTTAGGCCCTCCGCAACTTCGTGAGACCCGGTTTCAAAATAAACTATAAAAAATAGGGCCGGGGGTGTAGCACAGAGGTAGAACGCCCCTGGGTTCAATCCCCGGTACAGCAAAAAAAATATAAATAAATAAATAAATAAATAAATAAATAAATAAATATAAAATTTAACAAATTTTTTTGGAATTTGAAAGAATATTAAACAGAAAGTAGGGGTTGAGGCAGAAGAGGGCATCCTTGATCTACAAGTGTGTGTATGTAAAGTAAGACATAAACAAGAATTATGGCAAATATACACAATGAACATGACAACTCAACTAAACAAGAGTAGAACACACAAACCTTGATGCAGTACAGAATCTACACCCATTACTGGAGGAAAGCAAGCAAATGAATGGCTTCTCTGTGTCAGTCTGCACACTATTCATAATTAACATGGTAGATCCTTGAGAAAGCCAAGAGAACTTAAAATCTTATATTGATTGTAAAATAATTATTATATAAATTTAAGTAATATTATTTATAACTGGAAGCAAAGTATATTTGTCAGTATCAAGGATCCTTAAAAGTCGGGAGTGGTGGCACACGCTTGTAATCCCAGTACTTGGGAGGCTGAGACAGGAGGATCACAGGTTTGCAGCCAGCCTCAGCAACTTAGTGAGGCCCTCTGCAACTTAGTGACCCTGTTTCAAAATAAAGAATAAAATAGGACCGGGGGTATAGCTCGGAAGTAGAATGCCCCTGGGTTCAATCCCCAGTACCACAAAAAAAGAGAGAAATCCTTAAAGATTCTTTACCTTGTTCCGATTTTTTGGAGGTGTTGGGGATTGAATGCAGGGCCTCACACACATGCCAAGCATGCACTCTACCACTGAGATACACTACCTTAGCCCTTTCCTTATTAAGATTTAAAGATAGATCTTAGGATGAGATCTAAGGATACATTCAGATCTAAGAATAGATCTTAATAAAAAGAAAATGAATCATGCCTCCTCAATCTTACATTCTACATATATGTATAATATTTTGGAAACTTTCTTTCTTTCTTTCCTTCCTTCCTTCCTTCCTTCCTTCCTTCCTTCCTTCCTTCTTTCGTTCTTTCTTTCTTTCTTTGGTGCTGGAGACTGAAGTCAAGCGTGTTCTACCTCTGAGCTACACCCCCAGTCCTTTTTACTGTCTAAACAGCATCTCATTAGTTGCCAAGGGCCTCGCTAAATTGCTGAGGCTGACCTTGAATCTGTGATCCTCCTGTCAGCCTCTCAAGTACTGGGATTACAGGTGTGTGCCTCTGTGCTTGCCTAAAATTTTATAGTTTTATTCAACTCTAAGATATATTCTATTTTATTAATAGTTGCAAAAGGAAAAACTATAGGCAGACTAAAAAATTCATAAATCAAAGTGATATTTATTTTTGCTTAGACAAAGTCAATATTTTTTTTTCACTAAGATGTTCAATCTTCCTTAATGGCAGACGTTGCAATACATTTAAAGTTCACTTTTGTATTTCCCAGCTGGGGCATTAGTTTGATCATGCTATGCTATATTTTCTAATAATGGCAAAACAGTACACTTAAACCAAGCAAATGATTATTCTCTGTTACAGTGGTATCTATAAAAAACTGGTTTATAATATGCCTACTTGCTAATTTTTGCTAAGAGAATTAGATTCAAGAATACATTTCTTTCATTTGTCATAGGAAAAATAAAGAGTACTAAAAGATTTATGCATCTCACACTGTTAGGACTTGCATTAAAAATAATTAAATATATATTAAAATTAATATAGACATTAATTAACCACTATTGGCTTTCATAAAATGGACTAATCATTTTATTTACTTACATGATAGGTTGTATTTTAACCAACATTAATGACTGTCAACTAGTGAGCTTATGTGAATTTTTAATTTATTTTAAAATATCACTTGTTTTTTTATATACATTAAAAACAGCCGGGTGTGGTGGTGCACACCTGTAATCCCAGTACTTGGGAAGTTGAGACAGAAGCATCTCAGGCTCTGAAACTTAGCAAGGCCCTCAGCAATTTAGCGAGACCCTGTTTCAAAATAAAATAGGGCTGTGCATGTAGCTCAGAGGCAGAATGCCCCGGGTTCAATCCCCAGTACCACAAAAAAAAAAAAAAAAAAGGAGAGAGACATGTAAATAAATAGTATGGATTCATTAATACCTTACAAATTCATTCAGGAAGAACAAGAAGAACCATTCAAATTATTGTATTTTATAAATTACATTCCTTCATATATGTACCTGTGTAGTATAATGACTAAAGGCTTTATCATGAAAACAGGCCTGGGTTAAATTTAAATACCAGCTTTGGCTGTCTTAAACTCTAACAAATTATTTGATCTCTCTGATCCTTAAAATATACATTTCAAGAGTGATTATTAATGTTTCCTTATAATATGCATTTTAAGAGTGATTATTAATGTTTCCTCAGATAGACTCAAAATTACATACCCAGGTATCTAGTATAGCACCTGGCACATACAAGGTCCGGGTCTTCTAGTTTGCAGTTACTTGAAAAAATAGCCATGGCTTGACACAAATTATATCCCTAACCATAATGTAATGGTTTGGATTTGAGGTGTTCCCCAGCCCTCATAGAAATGGGGTGGCAGTGTTGGAAGTACCATTATAGAAATCCATTATAATGGGTTTATCTGGGTGGTGGCCAGGGCTGGTAGGGTGTGGCTGGAGAAGGTAGGTCCCCGGAGTTACAGCCTTGGGAATTACACAGTGTTCCTCCCCTGTGCTCTCTCTCTTGCTTCTGGCCTCCATGTGAGAGCAAAACCTTGTGCTCTCCCTCTCTGCTTCCCACCATGCCATGCCCTGAAATCCCCAGTCCCTGGCCTTACCCGGACTGAACCCCAATATCTCCAAGGAAAATAGTGAGCTAATAAATCTTCCTTCCTCTATGATATGTGGTCAGTTTTACATTATGGATGTGAAAATGCTGACTAATACACATAGTGCCTTACTTTTCTTTTTCTTTTTTGCAGTCCTGGGGATTGAACCAGCAGTGTTTTACCACTGAGCTATAGCCCCAGTTATTTTATTTTATTCTTTTTTATTTTGAGACAGGGTCTCACTAAGCTTCCCAGGCTGGCCTCACACTTGTGATCTTCCTGTCTCAGTCTTCCAGTAGCTAGGATTACAGGAGTGTGCCACCATGCCCAGCTCAGATATACTTTTTTTTTTTTTTTTGCCGTACATGGGATTGAACCCAGGGGCATCCTACTTCCACGCTACACCCCCGGCCCTATTTTTTTATACTTTATTTTGAAACCGGGTCTCACGAAGTTGCGGAGGGCCTCACTAGGTAGAGAGAGGGAGACAGGGAGAGAGAGAGAGCTGAGGCTGGCCGCGAACCCGGATCCTCCAGTCTCCACCTCCCAAAGTACTGGGATTACAAGTGTGCGCCACCATGCCCGGCTCAGATATACATTTTAAAGAACTATATATAAGCCGGGTGTGATGGCGCATGTCTGTAATCTCAGAACTTGGGCTGCTGAAACAGGAGGATCGCAGGTTCATGGCCAGCCTCAGCAACTTAGCCCCTCTGCAACTTAGTGAGACCCTGTTTCAAAAATAAAATAGGGCTGGGAGTGTAGCTCAGAAGTAGAATGTCCCTGGGTTCGACCCCCAATACCCCCCACGCAAATTATATTTATATATATATACTATATTATATATATATACTAGACATACACTATATATATATATATATATATATATATATATTGCGTACATATATATATTTGGTACTTGGCATTAAACCGATTCTACCTCCAAGCTACACCCCTGGCCCTTTTTATTTTTTCTTTTCTTTTTTTCTTTCTCTTTTTTCTTCCTTTTTTTGTGTGGTACCAGGGATTGGACCCAGGGGCACTCTACCTCCGAGCTAAACCCCAATCCTATTTTATTTTTTATTTTGAAACAGGGTCTCACTAAGTTGCTGGGGGTCTCACTAAGTTGCAGAGGCTGGCCTCAAACCTACAATCCTGTCTCAGCTTCCCAAGTAATGGGATTACAGGTGTGCACCACCATGCCCAGGATTAAATAATAATTTTTAAATAGAGCCAGGCATTGTGGCTATTATATACACTATTATATACATATAATAATTTTAATGGGCCAATGAGACTCTAGTCATTATGACATTTCCCATATCTAGGAAAAAAAAAAAGCTGCCCAAGAAAGGTTCTCTTGGGACTGGGGGTGTAGTGTAGCTCAGGGGTAGAACATGTGCTTAACATGCACAAGCCTTGGTACCCATCCCCCGCCAGCACCACACAAAAAAAGGTCCTTGCACTCAACTCATGCCATAGTCCAGCATGACCAATGCCACCCACAGCAGAGCTGATGAAAATGACTCTCTATAACAATTAAGTAGCAACCATTTATCAAATTGATTCCACTTACTGATAAAATAAAGCAACAAACAGAACTATAAATCTTTCGATGTGAACGTGGAAGTGAGGTGGTAAGCATTAAAAGCATTTACTGGAAGGGTCTGAATAATACTAGTGGTGTTCAGAATAAAAAGGCACAAGTAGATTAGATGCACTAAAAGTGTGATGCACTCATTTTTCAATTAGTCACAACTAAGTCATTAAGTATTTTCCACCTTTATAACTTGGGCAGTCTTGACTGAATTTTGCTCAACAAAGTCAAGATTTTTCAATCTACAGTCCTATTCTTCAAACAGGAAAAATAATATTCACTCAGATAATAAGTGTAGCAGCCATGGTGAAGGTGATTACAGAAAACTAGTGTCAGAAGCCGGGCGTAGTGGCGCAAGCTTGTAATTCCAGTACTTGGGAGGCTGAGACAGGATTGCGGGTTTGTGGCCAGCCTCAGCTATTTAGTGAAGCCCTCGGTAACTTAGTGAGACCATGTTTCAAAATAAAGAATTAAAAAATAGGGCTGGAGGTGTAGCTTGGAGGTACAATGCCCCTGGGTTCAATCCCCGGTACCGCAAAAAAAAAAAAAAAAAAAAAAAACTAGTGTCAGTGCTGAGCACAGTGGCACACACCTATAATCCCAGGACATGGGAGTCTGAGACAGGAGGATGCAGGTTCAAGGCCAGCCTCAGCAATTTAGCAAGCAATAAAATTGCAAAATCTCAATAATGAGAGCACAGGCAAGATTGAAATTTCCAACACATACTAAAAAATAATTTGTACTAACTTGTTACCAGTTTTTAAAACTCAAAATGTTATTCAAAATATACTTCATTCTATATTTTTCTTAGAAATTTATTGTTGAAAAAGAAAATCCCTAGCCAGACGTGGTGGCGCACGCTTGTAATCCCAGTACTTGGGAGGCTGAGACAGGAGGATCAGAGGTTCGTGGCCAGCCTCAGCTACTTAGTGAGGCCCTCTGCAACTTAGTGAGACCCTGTTTCAAAATAAAGAATAAAAATGGTCTGGGGGTGTAGCTTGGAAGTAGAAGGCCCCTGAGTTCAACCCCCAGTACTGCAAAAAAAAAAAAAGAAAGAAAATCCCCTGAGTTCAACCCCCAGTACTGCAAAAAAAAAAGAAAGAAAATCCTTAGAGTCTTATTTTCCTGTCGGGTCTTAGGTTTATGATTGAGATTTCTTTAGATCAAGTTTGACTTACGCATTTACCATTTATCTGTTTATCCCAGTAGGTCTACTGAGCTCCCAACATGAGCTTCAAGGCACTGAAGATTCTGAGGTTAAGAAAACAGACAAGGTCCCTGCTCTAGAAAAATAATGGCTAGAGTAAAAATCAAAATCTAATTTCTGCAATTCAATTCAATTCTGTAGAAGTCAGATTTATTATTTAGGGAAAAGCAGAAAATATAGACCCCAAATTTATCCACCAACTCGTCTAGATGTACTTTGCAGTAATTATTCAGAAGAAAGCAGCAGGTACCGGGCGTGGTGGCGCACGCTTGTAATCCCAGTACTTTGGGAGGCGGAGACCAGAGGATCCGGGTTCGCAGCCAGCCTCAGCTCTCTCTCTCTCCCTGTCTGTCTGTCTGTCTGTCTCTCTCTCTCTCTCTCTCTCTCTTTCTCTCTCTCTACACCTAGTGAGGCCCTCCGCAACTTCGTGAGAGCCGGTTTCAAAATAAAGTATAAAAAATAGGGCCGGGGGTGTAGCGCGGAGGTAGAATGCCCCTGGGTTCAATCCCCGGTACCGCAAAAAAAAAAAAAAAAAAAAGAAGAAAGCAGCAGTCGGTGGGTTTAGCCCTGGAAGCAGTAGTCACTTCCCATTAATAGACATACTGCCATTAATGTTAGCATTGTTTCCCAAAAATAGAACTCACATCTTCAAATTCACATTTCCTTCATGTATCCCTAACAGATTTTTCCCCCAATGGAAGAAACATTAAATTCTTACCTTAGATGATCATTTCAACCATGATACTGGAATTTGAATCTAAAATGTCAGCAATAGGATCCTTCTAGTTCTAACTTAGAGGAAACAGCAGGAGCCACTTCTTCCCCAGGTCAAGACAAATGTGTCTTGCCTCCTTCCCTCAGACCACAGAAAGTAAAGTAAGCAGGTGTGGAAAAAATAAAATTGTAGCTCACATGAGATACCCTCTGTAATCACATCTAATTTTACCCTATGTCAGTTTTATAAATGACTGGATGCAATAAAATAGTACAAGAGGGTACTTTATTACAGTATTTTCTTTACACAAAACAATTATTTATATATCTAGATGCATACATTATGGTTTTAGTTCATGATTCAAAGCATGAGAGTCAGACAGACATGGGTTTGAAACCTAGCTGGGCCACCATTGATGTGACCCAAACAGGATACATAACTCTCAATTTTCACTTCTAGAAAAGGGAAAATAAGAATCTACCACCACACCCCAAACCCACTTCACAGCATGGCATGCTTGAGGTCCTCGGCAGGAAGTGAGCTCTAGAGATGTGAGCTATTACTGCTACCAAACACCCCACTGAAAAGAAGTCGGGGTAAATAACATGAAAAGTTTCCCAATATGAGAAAACACAAACGTGGAAAAATATCTCAAAGATGCTGTTATATCTAAATGGCATAGCCAATTGGCCCATGTTTATAACACTTGAATCTCCTTTCAAACTCTATTCCATGCACTGTTATGAATTCTCTATGGTTTCTAAATAGGACTTTCAAGCTATTCAACAAAAACAAAAACAAAAACAACAAAAGGTCCATTTGTAGTTTTATGAAACATGTCTAACAAATTCACAGACAAGGCTAATACAGATGAGGGGAATAAAAGAGATAAAGAAATTTTAGAAACATTCAGAGGATTTGAAGTATTCAACTCATACATACAGAGTCTAAAACCTAACCAGGGAAAACTTAAGAACATATATTTTTCAAAATATATTGTATAATGTAAATAATCTTTGTCAGTAAACAGAGTTTGCCTCATAAAGACACATACTTAAAAACTGAATTGCATCAATTGATTCTATAAAGAAACTTGGCAGTTAGTTGCAAGAAAATCAAAAGATGATGAAGTCAAATGTTATAACTTAAAATGCAGATGGAAAAGTCACAAAGTGAAGGGTCATATGTTGTCTTTCATATTCAGAAGCTAGTGAGTAATCAGGACACAAGAGGGACTTTAGATAATGGAGGCAAAACCCATGGAGCGGGCAAGGCAGTCCAGGGGAGGGGAGGGAGAATCAATGAGGAAGCACTTCCACTGACGCTGTGCACATATGTGAGAACACCAATGCCAATCTCAATATCCTGTATGAAGGGGGCGTGGGGAGGCGCCAGGGGAGAGCTCACCAAGCGCTGTGTGCATGGATGTCACTATCACTATGAACTACACTATGTTGTGAGACTATAATGCACCAATAAAAGTATTTTTAAAAAAGCAAATTGCAAATAATAAACAAAGTCTTAAAATTATCAACTATTTAGCTTGAATGTCTGTCAATTCTGTGAAATTATTTTAAGGGAACAAATCAATATTAAAATCTTTTTAAGCCAGGTGTGGTGGCACACGCTTGTAATCCCAGTAATTGGGAGGCTGAGACCAGAGGATCCAGGTTCGTGGCCAGCCTCAGCTACTTAGTGAGGCCCTCCACAACTTAGTGAGACCCTGTTTCAAAATGAAGAATAAAAAATAGGGCTGGAGGTGTAGCTCGGAGGTAGAGTGCCCCTGGGTTCAATCCCCAGTACTGCAATAAATAAATAAATAAATATAAAAACTTTTTAAAAGAAGATTAAATATGGGTTTCTCTTTCAAGATTTTCCAAACATTTTCTCTAACATCTCTTAGCAGTTCATTGTCTTCCAAATATTACCCTCTTTCTAAGGTAAAAAAGACAAAAGATAATTAGTTCCTCTGGAAGTCTCTGTGTTTGCCTGATTGTACTGAGTAGAAATATGCATATTTGCAGATCTGCCAAGTTCAATCCAATTTGCCAGAGAATTCCCGGTGCATTTGGCTCTTTGCCCCCAAAATAAGCTGGGTTATTGAAAGTTCCTTTTTATCCATATGCAGAACTTCACTCTCTCCCTCTGCTGGCCACCACAGACCCCCTGTACACACGTTTGTCCCCTTTAAGCTTTACAACAATGAATAGTTCAGTATCCCTTTCTTGTAAGTATTTCACTTTAGAGCAGCTCTTGGTAAGGAGTTCACCATTCCCTGTGGAGCTGAATAAAGCTTTCTGTGATAGGCCCTTCCTATAAGATTTGCAATTCTTACCATTATTTGAAGAGCTCAGAAGCACTTCTAAAAGCTGTAAGCATTTTACAATGTTTTCTTTGCACCACTGAACAGCCCCAGCTGATGAAAGCAAAATGAAGAGGGCCAGATGCATGCTGAGGAGGGCATGAGCTTTTCTGTGGGATCAGTACTTCCAGCTTTAGCTCACCAAGCAATATAAGGTCCTGCTTTCTCCATAGTATAGAGACATTGGAAACTATTAGGGGGTGGAGGGGACCACAGACATGTGTTACCAATTTGCCCAAAAAGAAAATGCTTATTTTACTATTTATTTATTTGCAATATTTTAAATACCAAAGATATTTTGGTTGATAACAATAATCAACACAAATTTTACCATTGTGCCCCTGGTTAATTATATGGCCAATATAGTAACTATAATAAAGAATTACTAGCATGTCTACAATTATAATTCATTTATATGAGTTAAGTTGAGGCATTGTGGGAGAAGAAAAACAATTTTTGCTTTGAAAAAAGCAAGTAATCGTCAGGCATAGTGGCGCATGCCTGTAATCCCAGTACTTGGGAGGCTGAGACAGGAGAATCGTAGGTTCGAGTACAGCCTCAGCAAGTAGTGAGACTCTCATCAACCTAGTGAAAGCCTGTTTCCAAACAAAAAATAAAATAGGGCTGGGATGTAGCCCGATGGTAGAATGTTTCTAGGTTCCATCCCAAGTACCACAAAAAAAAAATTAGAAAGGTAAGTAACCAATGAACTCATTAGAATTTTGTCCACTTTATCAGATACCAATACTTTCTACACAATCTTTGTTGTACAGGTGGGCTACCCAATGAAGGACTGGTTCCAGCTATGGTATAGAAAAACTCCTTAGTAGCCAGGCATGGTGGGGCACACCTGTAATCTCAGTACTTGGGAGGCTGAGACAGGAGGATCACAGGTTTGAGACCAGCCTCAGCAATTTAGCAAGACTCTCAGCAGCCTAGCAAGACCCTGACCCAAAAACAAAAATAAAATAGGGCTGGGGGAACCAGGCGTGGTGGTGCACGCTTGTAATCCCAGTACTTGGGAGGCGGAGACCGTAGGATCCGGGTTCCCGGCCAGGCTCAGCTCTCTCTCTCTGTCTCTCTCTGTCTCTGTCTCTCTCTCTCTCTCTCTCTCTCTCTACTTAGTGAGGCCCTCTGCAACTTCATGAGACCCGGTTTCAAAAATAAAGTATAAAAAATAGGGCCGGGGGTGGAGCG
>PVJS01063100.1:0-10573 GCA_004027185.1 Glis glis | reverse complement strand
GGGGGCGGTACTGGGGATTGAACCCAGGGGCATTCTACCTCTGGGCTACACCCCCAGCCCTATTTATTTATTCTTTATTTTGAAACAGGGTCTCACCAAGTTGCAGAGGGCCTCACTAAACAGCTGAGGCTGGCTGTGAACCTGTGATCCTCCTGTCTCAGCCTCCCAAGTACTGGGATTACAAGCGTGCGCCACCACACCCAGCTCACCTTTACTTGTAAGGAACCAGAGTGACATTAGGAGATCACCTGACACTATGTCTGCTCTGGTCATCTCTGGAGGGACTTGAAAATGACTGATTTTTTAAGGAGTGGTTGGGTCCTTGCTAAAGCTGAATATTAAGTTTAAAACAGGTATGATAAATTTCTTTTTAAAGAGATCTAGAGACCATCCATGCCTTCCACAAAGATCCCTGTGTCAAGTCAGGGACGAGCCAGGGACCAAGGTTCACTGACTGGAAGAGGGGGATCCCTAAGGAAGTGAAAACTGAGCTGAGACCTGGTAAAGGAGATGAGATGAGAAGAGTGTGCTACGCAGAAGCAGCAGAACGTACAAAGCACAAAGGCAAGAGCACGGCCGCGGGGTCCAGGAACTAGAAGTTCACTGTGGCTGGGTCACAGGCTGGGCAGACCTAAAAGGAGCCAAGGCTGGAACAGGAAATGGGGGCTGTGCATGCACCACCTGCACGATGGCTTAAAGATTTTGAACTTCAAGGGAGGTCAATGGGAAGCCACAGAAGGGGGTGTAACAAGGGCAGAGCTGATCAAAGAGCCACTATGTGGAAAATGGATGGCAGAAGCAAAACTGGATGCTACCAAAGTCATCCAGTTAGAAGATGACAAGGGCTGGACAAGGACAAGAGCAGTAGGGATGGAATGACATGGACAGAGCCAAGTGGTCTTTAGAACATGGTGAACTTACTGGGTGGGAGAGGGGCTAAAGAAGCCCATGACACTGCCCAGCACACCCAGTCACCAAAGCAAGGTTAATTTTCTAAGACCATGGGGAAATTTTAGAGCCAAAGTACTTAGCTAGACTCAAGAGCAGTCAGTCCCTCCCCAGTTCTGCTCTAGCCCTGACACTGACACCATCCACAAACATCTGAATGAAAAACATACCTGCAAGGAACAAATACACTGCACACTCCCAAATTCAAATCTCTCCTTTTTTCTCGAGTTCACATGGGCCCGTGGGCACATCACTTGGCCTCCCAGGACCTGCTTCCTCAGCTGTTATCATGAGTCCACAGAGCCCCCAGGGTAGCCGCTCACCAGGACTAGAGCACCCCTCCGTGGGCTGGTGCTCGGGGAGGGCGGACGGTAGATGACTGCTTGTCCGACCCCATCCTGTCTACTAGTTCATGCACTGGAGGCTTTTTTAGCAGTGGAATCTGGTAAATTAGACCATTCTCAAAGCCTTGAAATTTGGGATATCTAAAAACAAATGCTTGTTTATTTGGGATTACCAAGGCGAAAGGAGGTAAGCATTTGCTTCCTTGCCTGGTAATGGGCCAAGCTGTGCCAGGAATACCCACAGATACAGGCTGCACTGGGGCAACCTGGGAGGGAGAGAAGGAGGAAGGGAGGAAGGGTTCCCACTCCCCAAGCAGGTGACAGAATAGATGGGAGTCAACTCCCCAACTCTTCTCTTCTCCACTGGTCTTTCTTCTCGGACAGCAGAATATATCTGAGGAGCCTGGGGAATTATTTAACCCACAGCACAAGTGACAATAAGGTAAACCTATCTGATTTACTGCTTTCTTTTATATGGCAGTAAAATGAAGAGGTAATAACACTTATCAGAGAGGTGAGATAACCAGGAAGTACAGAGGGACAACAGACAATCTCTGTGACAGTAGAGTCATGAGTTAGCCTCTAACTTTTCAGTTTCTACCCTTCACTGCCAAAAACACCATGCAAGCTGGAGCTACAAGAAGAGTCACTCTACCCCCACCCCCTGGAGAGAAGGGGGGCAGCAAGCAGGCACTCCCTGGGCCAAGCCAGATAGAATTCCACCAGACAGTAACTTGGAAGAGGAACAGCCACACCTGTTAAGTGGGTAGCAAAGGCCCTCAGTCGACCACACTCAAAGCAGGGGCCTGATTACACAGCAAGGTCCATTCAGAAGCTCCCAACATCCACCACAGGCAGCAGGGGTCAAAGTGGGCTCCTAGAAAATGAGTGCCTGGAGAATAGAGAGGCAGCTCCTGGGGCCCAGGCTGCACACCCCCAGCCTCTCTGTCACACAAGCAAGTCTGCTGAACCTGCGGCAGTGTAGAGAGACATAAGCACACTTTGCTTGGATTCATCTTCTTTCTCTTTGGTTTTCCAGATTTTCTATGATTAACATGGATTACTTTTCTTTTGTTTTTTTTTTTGTGGTACTGGGGATTGAACCCAGGGGCATTCTACCTCTGGGCTACACCGCCAGCCCTATTATTTTTTGTTCTTTATCTTGAAACAGGGTCTCACTAAGTTGCAGAGGCCTAAGTAGCTGAGGCTGGCTGCGAACCTGGATCCTCCAGTCTTGGACTCCCAAGTACTGGGATTACAAGAGTGCGCCACCACGCCTGGCTTACTTTTATTTTCTTATATTTATTTTTAGTACTGGGGATTGAACCCAGGGGCATTCTACCTCCAAGCTATATCCCCAGTCCTTTTTAGTTTTTGTTTTGAAACAGGGTCTTGCTAAATTGCTGAGGTGGGCCTCCAACCTGCAATCCTCTGTCTCAGCCTCCCAAGTACTGGGATTATAGGAGTGTACCACGCTCAGCTCCCGGGGCAACATTTCAGTGATGGGAACACACTGGAGAACTTGGTTTTCAGGATCAGCTCTTCGGTACACCCAGCTCCCTCCCTGAAAGGAGGGCAGAGGCTATATAGGAAGAAAATAGCAGAAACAAGCCAGGCGTGGTAGTATACGCCTGTAATCCCAGTACTTGGGAGGTTGAGACCAGAGGATCACAGGTTCAAAGCCAGCCTCAGCAACTTAGTAAGGCCCTCCACAACTTAGTGACACCCTGTTTCAAAATAAAAAATAGGACTGGGGGTGTAGCTCAGAGGTAGAACGCCCCCTGGGTTCAATCCCCAATACCACCCAAAAAAAAAAAAAGGCAGAAATAGTCGACATCATGGCTGAGGAGTGGATCTGGGAGTGGATACTGGTACTGCATGGTCCCAGGCACAACCCAGAGCACATGCTCAGGAGACCCTGCTCCAGTAAGATGGACTCAACATCGCTCCAACTGACAAGATAACCCAGGCAGGCCTGGTGGCAAAAAGAAGACAGGTTCTTAGGAACCAGGGCCACGAGCAGGGTGCAGTAGTACATGCCTGTAATCCTAGCTACCTGGGGGTCTGAGGCGGGAGGATCTCAAGTTCCAGGCCAGCATGGGCAACTTAGTGAGACCCTGTCTCAAAACAAAACAAGGGCTGGGGATGTAGCTCAGTGGTACTTGCCTAGCATGCATGAAGCCCTGGGTTTAATCCCTAGTACCACAAAATGAAAGAAAGAAAGGAAGAGCTGGGCATGGTAATGTATGCCTGTAATCTCAGTACTTGGGAGGCTGAGACAGGAGAATCACAGGTTCAAGGACAGCTTCGGCAACACAGTAAGACTCTCAGCAACCTAGCAAGACCCTGTTTCAAAACAAAAAATAAAATTGGACTGGGGATGTAGTTCAGAGGTAGAATGCCCCTGGGTTCAATCCCCATTACCACACACAAAAATAAATAAATAAATAAATAAATGGCGGGGGGGTATATAGTTCAGTGATACAGTGTCCACAGCAGGGAATAAAAAAAGTAACCAGGAAGCCAAGCGTGGTAGCCCAAGCTTGTAATCCCAGTACTTGGGAGGCTTAGACAGGAGGATTGCAAGTTTGAAGCCAGCCTCAACAACTTAGTGAGGTTGTCAGCAACTTAGTGAGACCCTGTTCCCAAATAAAAAATAAAATACATCTGGAGGTGTAGCCCAGAGGTAAAAGGCCCCTGGGTTCCATCCCCAGTACCACACACACACACACACACACACACACAAAAGTAACCAGGTGTTGGACGAGGAGGGGATTAGAGTTATTGCTTAATAGGTACAGAGTTTCTGTTTGGGGTAACAGAAAAGTTTTGGAAATAGTGGTGATGGTTGCACAATAATGTAAATAATTAATACCACTGAATTGTATATTTGAAAAGGGATAAATGGGCCAGGTGTGGTGGCACAATCCTGTAATCCCAATACTTGGGAGGCTGAAAGAGGAGGATAACAGGTTCAAGGCCAGTCTCAGAAATTTAGCAAGAACTTCAACAATTTAGCAAGACCCTATATCAAAAACAAGGCTGAGAGCTGAGCATGGTGGCTGGCGCAAGCCTGTAATCCTAGTACCTGGGAGGCTGAGACAGCATCACAGATTCCCTGCCAGCCTCAGCAACTTAGTGAGGCCCTCTGCAATTTAGTGAGACACTGTTTCAAAATAAAAAGATAGCCGGGCATGTGGTGGCACATGCTTATAATCACAGTAGTTGGGAGGCTGAGACCGGAGGATCCGGGTTCACGGCCAGCCTCAGCTACTTAGTGAGGCCTCCGCAACTTAGTGAGACCCTGTTTCAAAATAAAGAATAAAAATAGGGCTGGGGGTGTAGCCCGGAGGTAGAATGCCCCTGGGTTCAATCCCCAGTACTGAAAAAAAAAATTGTAAAAAGATAAAATAGGGCTGGAGTTTTGGCTCAGAGGCAGAATGCCTCCCAGTACCACAAAATAACAACAACAACAACAATAATAATAATAATAGTAATAAGCCAGGCGTGGTGGCGCACGCTTGTAATCCCAGTACGTTGGGAGGCGAAGACCGGAGGATCCGGGTTCAAGGCCAGCCTCAGCTCTCACGCTCTCTCTCTCCCTGTCTCTCTCTCTCTCCTCTCTCTCCTCTCTCTCTCTCTCTCTCTCTCTCCTTAGTGAGGCCCTCTGCAACTTAGGGTTTCAAAATAAAGTATAAAAAATAGGGCCGGGGGCGTAGCGCGGAGGTAGAATGCCCCTGCGTTCAATCCCTGGTACCGCAAAAACAAAAAAATAAATAACAGTAATAATAATAATAATAATAATAATACTGGAGGATCACAGGTTCAAGAACAGCCTCAGCAATGTAGCAAGACTCTCAGCAACCTAGCAAGAACATGTTTCAAAACAAAAAATAAGCCAAGCATGGTGGTGCATGCCTGTAATCCCAGTACTTAGGAGGCTGAGACAGGAGGATCACAGGTTCAAAGCCAGCCTCAGCAACTTAGTGAGGTCCTTTGCAACTTAGTGAGACCCTGTTTCAAAGTAAAGGAATAAGCCAGGCATGGTGGCGCACACCTTTAATCCCAATACTTGGGAGGCTGAGACAGGAGGATCATAGGTTTGCGGCCAGCCTCAGCTACTTAGTGAGGCCCTCTGCAATTTAGTGAGACCCTGTTTCAAAATAAAGAATAAAAATAGGGCTAGGAGTGTAGCTCAAAGGTAGAATGCCCCTGGGTTCCATGCCCAGTACAAAAAAAAATACATAAATAAATAAATAAATAAATAATAGGCTGGGGGTATATAGCTCGGAGGTAGAATGCCCCTGGGGTTCAATTCCCAGCACTAAAATTTTAAAAAAATTAAAAAAATAAAAAAGGGCTGGGTGTGGTGGTATATGCTTGCAATCCCAGTACTTGGGAGGCTGGGACTGGAGGATCACAGGTTTGCAGCCAGCCTCAACTACTTAGTGAGGCCCTCTGCGACTTAGTGAGACCCTGTCCCAAAATAAAGAATAAAAAATAGGGCTGGGGGTGTAGCTCAGAGGTAGAATGCCCCTGGGTTCAATCCCCAATATCACAATAAATAAATAAATAGATTAATTAATTAATTAATTAAAATTAAAATTAAAAAGGGGTGTAGCTTGGCAGTAGAACACCTCTGGATTCAACCAGTACCACACGCACACAAAAGATACATAGCATATTTTGTGTTATAGGTATTTTTATACACACACACACACACACACACACAGTCACACCCCTTGGGCTCAGCATGCCAGCAGGAGTCTCATCTGGTTTTTCCTGATAAGACAAGTAGGACCCTGGCACAGAGCTCAATGGAAAGCTCTGTGAGTATTCTGGCTTCATGTCAGGGCCAGAAATAAGAAGTCCCTCTCTGATAGCACAGAGCAAATGAGAAGAGTAAAGAACATAGACCCAAAGCCAGGCGTGGTGGCGCACGCTTATAATCCCAGTACTTTGGGAGGCGGAGACCGGAGGATCCTGGTTCGCGGCCAGCCTCAGCTCTCTCGCTCTCTCTCTCCCTGTGTGTCTCTCTCTCTCTCTCCTTAGTGAGGCCCTCCGCAACTTCGTGAGACCTGGTTTCAAAATAAAGTATAAAAAATAGGGCCGGGGGCGTAGCGCGGAGGTAGAACGCCCCTGCGTTCAATCCCCGGTAGTGAAAAAAAAAAAAAAAGAACATAGACCCAGCTTTTTTTACTTTCTATTAATTTCTTCTTAGAGGAAAGGTGAATTTTATGTGCTGGCAAGCTCACTGGCACTTTTGTGTGTGTGTGTGTGTGTGTGTGTGTGTGTGTATGGTATTGGGGATTGAACCCAGGGGCATTCTACCTCCGAGCTACACCCCCAGTTCTATTTTATTTTTATTTTGAAACAGGGTCTCACTAGGTTGATGAGAGTCTCAATACTTGCTGAGGCTGTCCTCGAACCTGCGATCATCTCGTCACAGTCTCCCAAGTACTGGTATTACAGGTATGCGCCACCACACCGGATTCTACAGGCACTTTTAATAACAGTTGCATAAGGTACGTGAACCAATGACTGTGGGACTTGATCATTTTTAATTTAAAGGTCCATCAGTGGGATGTCTCCAGCCCCACAGAGGTCTGGCAGAAAGTGATAAAGAGGAGACAAGAGAGAAGAGACACAGTCTTCAGCCTCAGGGCTGAGACGGCTCTACAGGGTGGTGGGAAGTGAGTGCTGTTGCTCATCCTTTCAGATGAAAGAACCAGCACTCACCATTACCCCCTAGGCCAGATCTCCTAGAATCTCAGCTGATGGTTTGCAATCTTGTTCCTATCAGAACCTGCCCCAGATAAAAGAAATCAACAGCCTCTACAATGGAGAGAACTCTGGGACAATGGCTTCAAAATGGTCCCCAGGAGACAATTCAGGAAAAACACCAACTGAAATGAGGGCTAATATTCAGCATTGGAGATTTTATTTCATAGTCTGAGGGCCCACTTAAAGCCACAGTCCATCACAATACTGGCTGCTATGTGCAAACTGCTCCTCCAGTAACCATACTCTACTCCCCAGACCTCCATGCCAGGAAGTCATGGAGTCACCCACTGAGCCCAATCCTGCACCCCACTGAGAAGAGAGGCATGACAGAGATGAATGGTCCAGGCCCCAGCACTATTGAGGGAAGAACAGGCCAGGAGGCAAAGGGGCCTGGAGTCAAGATATGCTAACAAGAAGGTGACTCCAAGCATGGGTCACCAGCACTATCAAAGCACCCAGAGAGAACTGTGAGACAGGAAGTAGCACAACAGCCCTCATGGGAGGCCCTACATTATTTACACACCCTGGTTTCTGGCTCCTTATCTAAAGGGCTGGGAGAGAATCTCAAGTACCAAGCTTTTTTTTTTTCCTCAACTGGTTGTTGAACCCAGGGGCCAGGGGCATTCTACCTCTGAGGTACACCTCCAGCCCTTTTTTTATTTTTTGTTTTGAAACAGGGTCTCACTCGATTACTGAGAGTCTCACTACATTGCTGAGGCTGTCCTCAAACCTGCAATCCTCCTATCTTGGCCTCCCAAATACTGGGATTACAGGTGCATGCCATCACGCCCGACAAATACTATACCTTGACTTTCCAGAGCCTGCCACATTCAAATAAATACACTGCCCTTAACCAGAGGCACAGAAACTTGGCAACTCAATATAAGAGGGTTCCCACCAGACCCTATATCCGGTAGACTCTGGATCCTAATGCCTACATTTCTGGCCCTGTGTAATTATGGGGCGGGAGTACAAGTGTGCATGCATGATGATAAATGCCCTTAGGTACCGAGACATTACCTTTAATGCTACAGTCACAGGTATTCTACCCAGAAACTGGCCTTGAGTTTGTTGGTTTGTAATGTTTCATCTAGCACTTTTTATTAATTTCAGCCAGAGATCTTATTTAAGTAACCCTGACCACTACAGAAACTCATTAATTATTTATTTATTTATTTGGTATTGGGAATTGAACCCAGGAGGCGGTCTACCTCTGAGCTACACCCCCAGACCTTTTTATTTTTTATTTTGAAGTAGGGTCTCGCTAAGTTGCTGAGGGTTTCACTAAGTTACCCTGCACTGGCCTGGAACCTGTGATCCTTCTGTCTCAGCCTCCCAAGTACTAGGATTACAAGCATGCATCACCATGCCTGGCTTCTAGATGGAAACTCAAGTCCCAACAACTTTGTAAGTATCAAAGTTTATGTATTAAATCCCTTTCTGCTCGAAATAACTAGAATTTTTTTTCTACAGTTGCCTGTAATGATGCAATGTGCATAACATCAATACAGCTTTATTCATTATTTTGATACTGGGGATTGAACCCCAGGGGCATTCGACCTCTGAGCTACACCTCCAACCCTTTTTATTTTTTATTTTGAAACAAGGCCTCTCTAAGTTGCTGAGGCTGGCCTTGAACCTGTGATCCTCCTGTCTCCACTTCCCAAATACTGAGGTCACAGGCATGACCCACCGCACCCAGCTAACCTTCATCCACTTATTTGTGTGTGTGTGGAACTGGGGATTGAGTCCAGGGTCATTCTACGTCTGAGCTACACCCCCAGCCCTATTTTTAATTCTTTATTTTGAAACAGGGTCTCACTAAGTTGCTGAGGCTGGCCGTGAACCTACGGTCCTCCTATCTCATCCTCCCAAGTACTGGGATTACAAGCTTGTACCACCACGCCGGCTTTAACCTTCATTTATTTAAACTTGCAAAACCTGCATCTCTCTGGTCTCTCTGGTCCTCCTGCTGTCTTCCCCCCCACCCCCACTATGTTGCCCAGGCTGGCCTCAAATTCCTGGGCTCAAGTGATCCTCTTGCCTTAGCCTCCCACATAGCTGGGACTACAGGTATGTGCCACTGCACCAAGCTCTATACACTATATCAGATGTTGAAAGATTCTATGTATTTTTTAATAGTTAATAAAATTATCAGTTGGGTGTGGTGGCGCATGCCTATAATCCCAGTACTTGGGAGGCTGATAGGAGGATCACAAATTCAAGGCCAGTCTTGGCAACTTAGTGAGACCCTGTTTCAAAATAAAAAAATAAAATAAAGCTGGGAAGCCAGGTGTGGTGGCACACACTTGTAATCCCAGTACTTGGGAGGCTAAGACAGAAGAATCACAGGTTCGCAGCCACTCTCAGTTACTTAGTGAGGCCCTCCGCAACTTAGTGAGACCCTGTTTCAAAATAAAAAATAAAATAGGGCTGGGGGTGTAACTTGGAGGTAGAACGCCCCTGGGTTCAATCCCCAGTGCCACACACACACACACAAAAATAAAATAAAATAAAATAAAATAAAATAAAATAAAGCTGGGGGAATAGCTCGGAGGTAGAACGCCCCTGGATTCAATCCCCAGTACCAAAAATTGTCTAAGGACTAGGGTGTAGCTCAGTGGTAGGGTGCTCACCTTGCATAATCAAGGCCCTGGATTCAATTCCCAGCACCACAAAAATAAATAAATAGCGTGGTGGTGCACGCTTATAATCCCAGTACTTGGGAGGCTGAGACCGGAGGATCCAGGTTCGCGACCAGCCTCAGCTACTTAGTGAGGCCTTCCGCGACTTAGCGAGACCTGGTTTCAAAATAAAGGATGAAAAATAGGGCTGGGGGTGTAGCTCAGAGGTAGAATGCCCCTGGATTCAATCCCCAGTACCAAAAAAAAAATAAAGAATATAAAATAGGGCTGGGGGTGTAGCTTGGAGGTAAAATGCCCCTGGGTTCAATCCCCAGTACCGCAAATAAATAAATAAGCAAACAAACAAACAAACGTAAAAAGCAAATATAACAACTAACAAATTCCTGGCACAACAGCTGTTATAAAAGAGAGCATTCAGCAGGGCGTGGTGGCGCACGCTTGTAATCCTAGTACTTTGGGAGGCGGAGACCGGAGGATCTCGGTTCGTGGCTAGCCTCAGCTCTCTCTCTCTCTACTTAGTGAGGCCCTCCGCAACTTCGTGAGACCCGGTTTCAAAATAAAGTATAAAAAATAGGGCCGGGGGTGTAGCACGGAGGTAGAACACCCCTGGGTTCAATCCCTGGTACCGCAAAAAAAAAAAGAGAGCATTCGTCAGGCGTGGTGGCGCACGCTTGTAATCCCAGTACTTGGGAGGCGGAGACCGGAGGATCCAAGGTTTGCGGCCAGCCTCAGCTACTTAGTGAGGTGCTCCGCAACTTCGTGAGAAGTTGGGCTGGGGATGTAGCTCGGAGGTAGAACGCCCCTGGATTCAATCCCCGGTACTGCAAAAAAAAAAAAAGAGAGAGCATTCTA
>PVJS01063099.1:0-10569 GCA_004027185.1 Glis glis | reverse complement strand
CCCCGGTACCGCAAAAAAAAAAAAAAAAAAGAACCAGAAACCAATAACAACAAATTACAGAGGCAGCATTTTCAACCTTAGAACTCCTTGGAAGACATAGTCTTTCTGTCTGAATTTGAAGATCTAAGACAATGGAAAGACCTCCCATGCTCTTGGATAGGCAGAATAAATATCATCAAAATGGCCATTCTTCCAAAAGTGATCTACAGATTCAATGCAATAACCATTCAATTGCCAAGGTCATTCTTCACAGACATAGAAAAATCAGTCCTTAAATTCATTTGTAACAACAAAAAACCCAGAATAGCCAAAGTAGTTTTCAGCAGCAAGAACCATGCAGGAGGCATCACAATGCCTGACTTCAAACTATACTACAGAGCCATGGTAATAAAAACAGCATGGTACTGGCACAAAAGCAGACACATAGAATAACAGAGTAGAATAGAAGACTCAGAAACAAATCTGCACACTTACAATCAATTGATTTTTGACAAAGGAGCCAAAAACATACACTGGACAGCCTCTTCTACAAATGGTGTTGGCAAAACTGGTTAACCACATGCAGAAAAATGGAAATAAACCCCACTTTCTCACCCTGCACAAGAGTCAATTCAAGACGGATCAAAAACCTGGAAATTAGACCAGAGACCTTGCAGCTACTTGAAGAGGGCATAGATCCAACACTTCAACACATAGGCACAGGTAAAAACTCCCTCAATAAGACCCCAAAGGCATAAGAAATTAAAAGACAGATCAATATGTGAGATTGCATTAAACTGAAGAGCTTCTGCACAGCAAAGGAAACTATCAAGAACCTCAAGAGAGAGCCAGAATGGGAGATTTTTGCCAGCTACTTCTCTGATAGAGGACTAATATCTAGAATATCAAAACATACCTGTGTACTCAGAATAACCAAAACATACATAGTTGTGCTAGGTTCTCTAGTAATATTTGCAAAATCTCCTATCTCAGGTTTTACCTCTTAGGCTTAAACCTACTGTAGGACTACAATTATAGTGAAATGGTGGCTGAGAGTACTGGAGTGTGCTATTGAGTGGAAGTGGGAGAATAAAGACTTTTATTTTCTAAAAGCCTTTGAAAATGTGATGAAGATCTCACTAGACAAAAAATCATGTGACTTTGTCTAGGCAGAAGGAGTGTAAAGTGTGTGAATGGAGGAGATATTTGTGAGAAATTTAAACTAAAAGAGCAATGAGAGATAATTCTGGGGGAGTGGCATCAAAATGGTTCTGTAACCGGTGAGAAACGTGTTCGCAATTCATAAAATGTGTGGGATTGCCTGGTTCACCTGTGCTCTGAGCGTTGTGTTCTGGCTTCTGGGTTGCTTAGTTGGAAAAAGTAAGAGCCAGGGGTTATGTCTTGCAAGGTGGGCATGTACCTTGGCTGTATTCTATGGGAAACAGAAAATATATTATTGTAAAAATGAGAAAAGACTACATATAAACAAGGATGCCTGTAAGGAACAAGGTTTCAGGCAAATCTTGAGACGTTGTCCTGGTAGTAACCTAGCAAGATGGTTTTCAGGGTTTGGACTGTGTATCAGCCACATCTTTTGCACATTCTCAGATTTTTGTGGTCTCACTCCAGTGTACCTCTTGGGCTCTTGCTCCGCCTAGGTCACTGTTGCAGTGACAGACCCCATGCAGGCCAAGTGTTGGCCAGATGCCAACAACCTTATACCCACTCACCAACATTCCCAAAGCATTAAATATGCAGCTTGATAAATATTATTTGGAACATAAAAGAACACTAGAGAAAGCAAGAAAAGCTTTACTGAGACTTGAATGTTTAATGGATTTTGTCAGATAAACAAATGGGAGAGAAGGGATCACTGTGGGGAGAAAAACAGACACTGACCTCAAATAGGAAGTTGCTGCAATAATTCTGGGAAAAGGGATATAAAATTATTTGAGATATAATTATGTAGTAGAATTGAGATTCCTTAGGAATTGCAAAGATGTTAATAGGATATGAAAGCAGGGGAGAAAAGAAATAGTTAAGAGGGATCCCAGTTTCCTAGTTTAGCATATGTTCTGTGTTTGAAATGTTGCATTTACAATGCTTGTAAACATACCCAAGTGGAACTCTGTAATGGGCAGTGAGGCTACAAGTAAGAAATTAAGAGAAAGAGTGGAGATAGAGGGTTTTTACTTAGAGTTAATTAATAACTATTGGCATGAAAGAGATAGCCAAGAATGAATATAAAATGAGAAAGAAATAGGATCATGGATGGAAACAGGGCAACATTAAGATTTAAGGTGTAGGAGAAGGAGGAGAGCAATGGAAATGAAACAGGAAAGTAAGAAGAGAATGAAAAGATAGAGATAAAATGACAGAGATTCATTAAAACTGGATGGAATCCAAGGAATTCTGGGGCCTGTGTTTCCATGATGAATTATAAAATTCTAAGGCCATCAGGAATTGCTCATCAAGAGTAACTGGAAGATGCTTGTATTACATTCCCATCACATTTTCTTTCTTTTATTTTGTTGTACTGGGGATCAAACCCAGGGTTTTGCGAATGCTGGTCATGTTCTCTACCGCTGAGCTACATCCCCAGCGCCACATGACATTTTCATCGGACGTTCAACAAATTCTTTGTTGAATATGATATAGGGAGTGCCTGCCCTCTATTAGAGATGGACACATTGGTGAAGTGAAAAGGAAAGTCCTTGAGGAGCTAACGTTCAAGAGATAGAATAAGAAATTAACAAAGTTAACATAACAGAAAATGCTATCGAAGAACTGTAGAGGGATAAATAGTATCAGGAGTATAGCTGGGAGGAAGAGTTTTGGTGCTGGGCAGGTTGCTATATTAAAGAGTGTGGGGGTCTCACTGAGAAAGGGAAGTTGATGAAACATATTTTAAAGAGGTAAGGGAGGTACCTGGTCAAGAGCAGTCCAGACAGAGAAAAATGTGCTGTGAATGCTCCAGGCGGGCGCATGTCCCATAGGTGTCAGGATGTGGAAGGAGGCTGCTCTGAGTGCACCCAGAGGACTGGGGGAAGGGCAGAATGTGAACTGAGGTCAAGCAGGTAGTGTAGGGCTTTGTGTGGTTCTTAGTAGCAGTGAGCAGGTATCACTTGCAAAGTTTGGTCAAACAAGTGACGAATCTGACTTTCCTTTTAAAAGGGGACTCTGGTTGCTAGATTAAAAATGGATTTTGGGGAATGCATAAAAGTAGAAATAGAAAACCTAGGAAAAGGCCATCTCCAGGTAGTAATAATAGTGGTTTAGCTTAGATGATGATTAGCCCCTCAAGGAAGTGGTAAGGAATGAATGGATTCTGGATAGATCATGAATACAGAATTTATACTATTTCCTTTATGATAATGCAATCTTGTAGAGTAGTCAGCTTTACCATACATTTGTCAAAGGACCTTATGAAAAATATTTTCTATGATATTTTAATCAGCTATTAATATGTTACAGTCAAATTCCCCTTCTCTTTAAAGTTTCTGCCCATTGGTATTGCAATTTTGTTGTCTTCAAATCACGAGACCCTATAAATATACAATGCATCTAATAGGTTCATGGATATAATAAAAAAACTTATGAGGTAAGAGAAACTGTATTTTTCAAATGGTTTTAAAGGGAATATACTCTCAAATTGTTTCTCTCTCCTTCCAACTCTGAACTTCCAATTCCCAAATAACCAAATACTGTATTGATGTAATCCTCTGGGTTATGCTAGTCTAATTGGTATACTTTGTCTGCATGTTATAAACTACCGTCACATTTTAAGTTAATGCCTTTAAGTTCTAAGGCATGTAGTATTGTATTATTACTGGCCAAGGCCTTTGTGGGAGGCCGTTATAAATGCAAAATTTGGTTCAGTTAAGAGGCACATTTACAGGACTTCATAAATATTGATTGAAATACATGCTGTCCAAGAAAATTATAATTTTCATGGTTTGAGCACATAAGGCAGTTCTGCAACAATGTTGATTATATTCATCAAATTTAAGTTCTAAACAAATAGCTCTAGAATGCTTTTCTGCTTAGGTTAGATATGTGTACCATATTTAATTGTTCAATTATCTTTTAATGGCATCCTTGATACTGGAGTATGTAGTATTGGATAAAAAAATAGGTATGATAAGCAAACCTTTAACTAAATAGTCTTTTCATGTTATTTCACTAAAGTAACAAAGCTGTGAAAATCTTTTGGCTAAAATTCTGAATTAATTACAATATGCAATCAAATGAATCAGTACACACTTACATGCACACATACACACACAAACAGAAGTAGCAATTTAAAGTTAAGTGCATAGGTATTTATAGTTTTCCTTTAATTGTAGTTTATAATATTATAATTGGATAGATTATTTTAGTTGTTTTAAGTTAACTTTTTGCAAACATGTTCATTTTGTTTTGTTGACCTTACTCTTTCAGTACGGAATGAAAAACAGAGCTGTT
The DNA here is from genome assembly GCA_004027185.1 of Glis glis. Lineage (NCBI taxonomy): Eukaryota > Metazoa > Chordata > Mammalia > Rodentia > Gliridae > Glis > Glis glis. The sequence continues at coordinate 6,126 of PVJS01063099.1, read as the reverse complement.
TTAAAAACACAACTGAAGGTCGCTGCTCTGCCCCTAAGGGAGAGGCATGATTCTCTGCTAAGTAGATGGACATTTTTTAACAAAACACCTTGAGAGACCTCTTTATTTTGGAAAGCAAGAGCCCTCCAGGGTCCCGTTTTGAAGGAGACTAATGTCTGGACTGCTCAGTATCAGAAACAAATGGTTATTTGAAGGTGAAAGTGAACCCAGGAGAGACAAAGAGAGAGCCAGAAACAATAGCAAGTGGGGACAATCGAGAAATATCAAGAGTATCAAGAGTGAGAAATTCCTAGGAGAAAGACAATCAAAGAATTGTCCATACTCAGCTTTTTGATGTTTCTTATCAGCATCTGTAGCCATCAGCATCTTACTCCATCACACATAACTTTGGTGTTGTTTGTCATACACACAGATTTCTTGACTAAATGGTGTTTTGGTAAATCAAAGTAAAAGGGTTGTATTCTGAGATGGTGCTGAGGAGAGAAGAGAGAATATATATGTTGGGTCAGCACAAGCAACAGTGAGGGTTTAGCAAGAGTGAAAATCAAAAAAGAGGTGACAAACTGCAAGCTGGCAGGTATCAGCAAAATTCTGCCTTAGGGTACTGGATTTCTCCTGACTGAGAAAGAGTTTGAGGAATTTTGAGGCCAACCATGACCTCGCTGAGATCTGCCTTTGACTCTTCACACAAAGGATATCTTCTTTAATATTCAGAACTGTTAATCCACTAAGTCTCAGGTTTTCAATTCTGAGAATATTTAAATGAAATCCACATAGGCGAATTAAAATTATGTTTCAAAATATGTGTTTAATATATACACATATATATAAAATTCTAATCATTCACCTATTACTTTTCTCAAAAAATGGTAGACCTCTAAAAACAAAACATTTATTTTAAAGTTACCATAAGTGGCATATTTGTTGCACAATTTAAGTTTTGATAGGTGTTCCACATCTGGGATGATGGGGCAAAATGGGTTAAACCACAATTTTAAATGTAGGGTGCTTTGTTCTTACTCTGTTAGCAGAGGCAATTTGGCATTCCAGGGCTCCTTGGAGCTTTGTCTCTGAGAAGTTTCATACATTTTAAAATTTAACAAAAATTGAATAGCTTCTCATGATAAGGTGACATGAGCTAACGAATCTGTCAAATATCTCCTCTGTAATAAAATTATCTCCACTCGGTTGATAATTCTGTAATGGTATCTCATGCCGATCAGGAGCTCTGATTAGTGGTTAGATGTCTTTGATGGAAGAAGAGGGAGAAAACAATTATTAAACATTTCAATTTCCATTTCTGCTTCTTCCTCCTGGACTGAGGTGAACTCTGTCTTTTTGAAGCCACCTGTGTTTCCTGAGCAACGGATGAGACTCCAGAATTGCAGTAAAAACAGACTTGCTGATTCCTAAAGCCCAGCTGCTCACACACATGGACTTTCCTATATGGTCATGGCTTGGCTGTCTTATAACTGTGGCCAGTAAAACCCTCAATGAAAGCCTCTCCAAATTGATGCAGGTGACTGTAGACAGAGTCCTTGGATACCTCTTGTCTTTCCTCATATGGTCTGAAAAGGAGAGAGCACTTCCAATAGGGCCGTGGGTAGCCTGAATGGTCTTCAGGTCTGCATTTCCTGCTTAATCACTAGCAAATTGGACTTGTAGTTGAAACCCAGGAGTGAGTCCATCCTGTGGTCCCCTGAAGGAACCTTAGTCTAAACCAGAGATTAACCTCCAGCAGACTTCTCCTCCAGAAGAATTATGTATCCTGTGTTGTCTTTGTGTCAGTCTGTGTGGCTTTATTCTTCCCTTTAATTTTCATTATTTAAACCACAGTCTAGAATCTGACTTGTTGATTTTTTTAAATAAATATTTCATCCAGCTACTTTATTTACCAAGAAAGAGCTAAAAGGAGAATGGTTGTCTTAGGGAAGATATCTGGGCCCAATTTCCAGCAAACAACTCTCTTTTTCAGAATTTATATTAAATTTATTGTAACTGACACATAAAAATATAAAATTATACATTTAATGTGGTAATGTGATGAGTTGATATATATATATAATTATGTAATATTTAAATCAGGTTAAATGTATCTATTTCTTCAAGTATTTATCATTTCTCTGTGGTGAAAACTTCAAAATCCTTCCTTCTAACTTTTTGAAAGATATAGTACATTATTGTTATCTATAGTCACCCTACTGTACAATAGGACCCCAGAACATCTTGATCCCATCTAACTTTAACTTAGTACTCGTTCACTGACCTCTCCCATCCTTCTTTTCCCTCTATACTCCCCAGCCTTTGGGAACCTTTATTGAACACCAATAATCTGCAGAAATTCAAGAAGTTACAAAGGTGGTACTTGAACATTTCCCCCCATCTAAAATATGTACCCTTTGAGAATAAACATCAACTTTTTATCCCTTTGATTGACAAAGAGGAAGTGTTCCCACATGTGAAATGGGTAAGAGGGTTTCCTCTTCTCTCTAGGGATATAGAGAACTACACATTGAAGGAAGAGAAAGAGAGGTCAGTATTGGAGGAAGATCTGGGGAAGATATGGCTCTGGGCTGGAGTCAATGACTGAGATCTTGGTTCCAAGAAAATATCTTTATTTTGTGGGCTGGCAATTCATCATCATAATTGGGCAGTGTATATTAGTTTTGAGAGCTCTTAGCAATGATTCTTGCCAACATATATATTCTTTACCAAATCAGAAGTTCAGTGCTAATTAAGTCACTTATTCTTATTGGAAGCACCCTATTAAATAATTATATTTTTATTCTATTTTTCTGTTTTTATGATAATTTTATTTTTAAAATGTTCATGGATCTCAAGTTTGTGGGGAAAATTTATAGTCCTTGAAAGCAGCAAAACTGACTTCATCACTAGTTAATTAGTTATGTCTGCTCTGACATCCCACTGGTGTTTTGAAGATCATATCATATTAAGGTTTTATCTTAAATTGTTAAGTATTATAAAAATTCAGATCTTGCATATTATAAAGTAGCAGTTAAGGTCCTGGTTGTTGAAGTCAGCTCCTGGATTTGATTCTTTTTTTCTGTTATATGTCAATTGTACAATTTGGGGCATCCCACATAACTTCTCTGAGGCCCGATTATTTTATTGCCTGGCACCTACTAAAGGTTGAATAAATACTTTTAATAATTACAACATTATTTTTATTCTATTGTGGCTGCTTTTAAGACAAATCTATTCCATAAAATAATTAAAATAACCCTGTATTCACTCTCTCTCTCTCTCTCTCTCTCTCTCTCAGCAAGTCAGCAAGTATTTAGGTAGGTTGTCTTGGAGATATATTGACAGATGATGGATAGTATAATTTATTTTTTAAAAAAATTTTAAAAAATTAATTTATCTTGTAGAGAAGAATGGATAGCCTTCTAAATCAGAAGGTTACATTCCATTTTTTCCAAGTAAGGAGTAAAACAAAATTCCATTGTAATAATATATAAACTGTTAAGCCCCAATCTCAAATCTCATGAGTTAACATCATTTTGGTATATAGTGACCTTAGGAAAGAAAGCTTAGGGTAACAGCCAAGCTACGTGTTCCTTCACAAACAAAATATTGAAACAAGCCAGTGGAAATGAGTAAAGTAAGTCTGACACATGCCTGCTGTGGTGCACTGAGAAGCCCAGCTTCCTGGACCGCCAGCTGTGGCAGTTGTGGCGGTGGTAAAGACAGTGGTCTGTGTGCTGGAGAATATTTAGGCTGTCTACCTTCACAAAACTACTGAAGGGCAAAAGGCAGCTGTGCTTGGGGAAAGGACTTGGTTATGAGATGTGGGAGTTTAAAGGATCTTCGTCGACCCAGAGGACGTATTATTGAAGACAATTGCTTGGGTTGCTGTGAGAATCTGCATAAGTGTGGACCAAGGAGTAAAATGAGGCCAACTGAGGAGTCTGAAAGAGTTAGATTAAATAACAATGGTCTTACTAAATATCATGGCTCTTAGGGATGGGAAGCTGAAAAGAAAGAATGGAGTTAAATCGTTAGTCAGCAAGCCTTGCCAAGTAGAACAGAGTATGTTTTAAGGGACAGTGCCAGTTCCTGGTAGATTGAATAAAATCCTCTGATTTTTATCCAAGGAATCTTCCAAATGTCACAAAGATAAATTTTATCGTGTTTTTAAAAATGAAAAGTGAGAGATGTTTAAGCAGCGTGAAGGTGGTGACTGAAGGGGACCCTTCACATTAGGAGATATCACCCTTGTAAAATACAGACAGTCCCTGACTTACAATGGTTCAATATATGATTTTTCTACTTTATAAGGGTGCAAAAATAATGCATGTTCAGTAGAAACTGTACTTTACACTTTGAATTTCGATCTTTTCCTAGGCTAGTGATACATAGCATTTTACTGTCTTGCAATGCTGGGCAGTGAGCCGCAGCTCCCAGTCAGCTACGCGATTGCAAGGGGAAGCAGCCCATCCTCTACAGTGTACTGTATGCTAAGCTACAATGTTTAATAGGTGTTTCCCATGAATTTTAAAAAAATATTTTATTAGTGCAGTACAATTATACAACACAGTGAGGTTCAATGTGATAAAAACACGTATACACACAGCTCTTGGTGTATTTCCCTCCACATCCCACCTGCTTCCCCCTCCTCACTCCCCACATGTGTTAGTGGAAGGAGATTGGAGGAGGAAGTTAGGGAGGAGAAGAGGGAGGATCGAAGGAGGAAACAATCTCATGCATTTTTGACTTAAGATATTTTCAACTTATGTGGACTTATCAAGAAGTAATCCCTGTACAAGCAACCATTTTGATTCTCTGGTCTCTCTCATTTCTTCTTGTTTGCTCAACCTCTTAAAGGAGAATGATGAGAATGATTTCAACTTAGCCTCTCCACCTCCTCTTTTCCTCCTCCTCGTCCCCCCCCCCCCAGTAATTACTCAAACTTTAACATTGAGTTTATGTTTACATATATATTATATATGAAAAAAATTGAACTTATGTTTATATACACACACACTCAAACCCCAACTGGGTATACAAAATTAATTACTCTAGATCACTGTCCTAGTGTTGGTATGTTGAGGACAGAAAGATAAGAAAACCTATACTAATATAATGTGATAAAGGCTTTAGAGTGATGAAGAAAAAGTGCTCTAGAAGCACAGAAGAGGTGACATTTGAGGTTCCATGAAGGCTAAATGAGTGTTGGAGGAGGGGGCATTTCAGAAATGGGAACTGCAAAGGCATAGAGGTGCAGAGGTGCGTGGCATCTTGGGAGACCTCTGTGTGTTTGGAATGTAGAGTGTATGTTGGCATGTACAGCAGCCTAGGCTGGAAAGGGATATTTTAATGATTTTATGTTTTTTCCTGCTGGGAATGGAGAGTAATAAGAGATTTTAAAACACTCAGTGGGTTATCTCATTTCTTTTCATGGCTTTAACCAGCATCCCTAAGTTAATTATTCCCAATTCTTACCTGCAGTTCGGCTTCCTTCCTATTCACCATAATTGTGTTTGAAACTGCTGACTTACTAGCACACATATTATCTGACTGTTACTCAAACAAGTCCAGTTGAAACAAACTTACTTTGTCCTTTTTTTTTTAACTTTTTATGTTCATTTATTGGTGCATTGTAAATTGTAATTATACATTTTGATATATGTCAGGGTATGAACACCATACATGCACACATTGCACATTTAGCCCTCCCTCCAATCCCACCCTATTCCCTCCCCTTTCCCTCCCTTTCGTGCTCCAGATAGTGAATGAGTCTTATAGGTTTGTGTATGTACATCATGTGCTATAGTGTGTTTCCCTCCACTCCCTGCCCAACTCCCTCAGTTAGGTCACCTTCTTTGTCCATCTAAAGATTTCTTCTTCTTCCCTTCTAAGTCCCTTCTAAGTCCCATTCTATCTAGCTCCCACAGATTAGGGGGAACATCCGATTTTTTACTCTTAGTTTCTTACTAATATCGCTTAGCATGATGTTCTCTAGTTCTCTCCATTTCCCTGCAAATGATGTGATTTTGTTCTTCTTTGTGGCTGCGTAAAATTCCATTGTGTACATATCCCATAGTTTTGTGATCCATTCATCTGTTGATGGACACCTTGGCTGGTTCCAAAGTTTGGCAATTGTGA
>PVJS01063098.1:0-10573 GCA_004027185.1 Glis glis | reverse complement strand
ATGTCCTGTTGGCTCAGTAATGCTCAAGATATCAATTGTTTGGACAAAATAAATTTACTGAACTTGGGCTACAATCAAACCTTGGCACATAGGTATGATACAACTTAACAGGAATCATCAGTTCCTACATACATATGATAAAAAACTTAAAATAGTAGCCTTTTAAGATGTTTTGATACTTGCAGGCTGGGGGGGAGAAACATCTTAAAACATAAATGGTTTCTAATGTGACAGACTGTACTAAGTTAAAGTTCTGATTTGCTCACTCTATCCTGGATAGGCATTTGGAACCTTAAATGCTTTTAGAAGCCATTCCAGTCAAGGTATGTTGTATGAACATGCCCATACCATTTTTGAAAGCACATGTTACAGTTAATGCAAGTAAATTACAGCAGTTCTTCATTTAATGTTTAGGTGGTTTATTAATTTTAAGTTAGGAATCTGTGGGCATACTATTACAGGAAAAGTTTAAAGGTCTGATAACTTAAAAGTGTTTGGGAAGGTTCATTTAATTAGATTATTTAATGCCTGCCGTAAATAAAATTGAAATGTTAGAATGGCTGACCATGGCAATGACCAGTCCTTATTACAGGCCTTGTTGGATTCTGGTCTTTAATGCATGCTAATGTTGATGTTTTTTGGTCAAGGGAGTATGAACAGAAAGGATTATGCAGCAGGCTTTATTTTAATCCATATTCACATTGCTCTGTTACAGCTGCATTGAAATGTTAAAATGGCTTGCACTTGCAGACTTTGTAAATCTAAGAATTACACACTGAAGTCCTCGAGATCTCACAGGTTGGAAATATGTACAAAGCTGCACAAGTTGTCAGTTCTTAATATAAGTGCAGTTTTAGTGTATTTTAGTTACATAGGTTTCCATTGTATTTATAGTTACTTTATACTAAATTTGGCCAAAGATGATTATCCACCACTAAAAACGCCTCTCCCACCTTGGATTTTGTGGCCAGAATGCAGTGAATGTTAAAAATAAATCTTTGCGTGGCATAAGAAGTTGGCAAAAATTTCTTAAAGTGCAATAGATATTCAAGTGTATTGTTCCTTGTTCTAAAACTTATTAAAGTAGGTGCACTTGACAGTATTAAGGACATTTGTTACGGTGCTATTTCAATTAGTGTAGGTTTAGACTCTTGTACATTTTGCCCATAACTTTTTACAAAGTACTTATTTTACTGCACATTCAGAGAATTTTATATATATGTCTTGTGTGCAAGTCCTTAAACTTCCAATCTTATTTTGTCTCTCGGAGATTGTTGAACACAGCTTGTCAAGAACTAGATTCTAAAATTTTACTTGGGACCATGGAATGAAGTTGAGAAGAATAGTTGCACATGACAGACTTTAGATACTTTTTGCTGCTAGTTTGTGCAATATTTATTGAACATTTTGACAGATATTTATTTTTGTAAGCCTAAAAATGATTCTTTGAAAGTTTAAAGAAACTTGACCAAAAGACAATACAAAACCACTGGCACTTGAATGTTGAAAGTCACACCATATGTGAAATAATACATTTCAGGGTAGTGTGAGATTTTAATGTTAAGTCCTATTAAACTTGAGTCAAATTAACCAGACCCGGCATTGGCATCGTAGCTATAATTTTCACAAAATTTAAGACAAAATTGGAAACTTAAAATTAAAACATGCCAAGGTTTTGATACATTTGTCTTTAAGATATAAATGAAAATACTTATAAACACTTGAAGTGTCCACATTCTCAAAGGTTCTCTTAAGTTTTGTTTAGTTATGTGATTTATTTGAGTTGGTTTTCAGTGATTGTCTGGCATATTTGCAATCTTCAAACATGTGGTTATCTTTGTGTATTGTCATAATCAGTGACTTTTACATTCAGTTTTATCAGCCAGCTATATTCAGTAAATAAGAATAGGTTTAACTTGCTGAATGTAAACATTGAAACTCAAGTCACTGTTTAGTAATTGCTTATTGTATTAGTTTTAGGTTCTAGCACTGCATGTGCTATGTTTGTTCTGATTTTACTAAAATAAAAATTGAATATAATGTCAATATATATATATATACTAATAATAAAAATAATAAAGAGAAAGAAATCAAGACTTGGGGAGATAATTAGCTTGCCAAAAAATCAAATAGCTAGTAAGGAAGGGAGAGCCAATTTTAAGAAAGAAGGGATATTAGAGATTCAAGGTGACAGCAGATCTTTCACACTTAAGAAACCACATTTTTTGTTGTTTTTTTTTATTTTGTTTTATTTTGTTTTCCTACCAGGTCACCTTCCCTATATATGGCAAACAATTATTTCCAAGTCTAAAAAAAAATTAAGCCTTAGACTGGGTAACTTACAAACAATAGAAATCAATTCTCACAGTTCTAGGGGCTGCGTAGTTCAAGATCAAGGCCCCAGCATACTTGGTGTTAGCAAGGGCCCACTTTCTGGTTCATGGAGAACTTTTTCTCCCTTTGTCCTCACATGGTGAAGGGGCCAGGCAGCTCTCTGGGGTCTTTTTTTATAAAGACACTAATCCTGCCGCGCGTGGTGGCGCACACTTGTAATCCCAGTACTTTGGGAGGCGGAGACTGGAGGATGCGGGTTCGTGGCCAGCCTCAGCTCTCTCTCTCTCTCTCTCTCTCCCTGTTTCTCTCTCTCTCTCTCTCTCTCTCTCTCTCTCTCTCTCTCTCTCTCCCCTTAGTGAGGCCCTCTGCAACTTCGTGAGACCCGGTTTCAAAATAAAGTATAAAAAATAGGGCCGGGGGTGTAGCTCGGAGGTAGAACACCCCTGGGTTCAATCCCTGGTACCGCAAAAAAAAATAAAAAAATAAAGACACTAATCCTATTCATAAGGGCTCCCCCAACATGACCTAATCACCCCCCAAAGGCCCCACCTTTTCATACTATAACCCTGGGGATTAGGATTTCAACCTGTGAATTTGGAGGGGAAACACACATGCAGATTATAGCAGCAAATTCCTATTGAAATACCTCCTGAAACACACACCTGGCTAAGAGCCACTGTGCTAGATCTTATTTCAAATGTTCTCATAGCAGAATTTTCCCCTCGGAGCTGGCAGTCTCGGGTGGCAAAACACAGGTGTGGCACAAACAGGCTGTGTCAACTGCATCATCCCACAAGTACCATTTGCAGACTGTATTAGCTGGGTTCAGATTTTCTTTTTAATGGAATCTGTTTTTCTGCATGTGAACTGTTTTGTTTTGTCGGTAACAGCAATGAGGCCTGCCTCAGACCAAAAAAAAAAAAAAAATGGAGGGGTTTACAATTCTAAAAAATTTTACAAGGAACTGCTGCTATGTGGTTGCCCTACACTTAACATACAGGATACAGGCTGAATAATATAGGGTCTTGGCTCATTGTGGGAAGGGAAAAAAGAGAGACAGTCCCAAATTATACTAATATTATAAATAATCTGTTGAAGGCTGCAGAATCCTACAGTAAGATCACAGTCAATTCTGCCTAGGGGGATTGGGATAGTGGCTTTCACACTGGCCATTGAAGGATGGCTATGGGTTACCTGTGCATATGGTAGGAGAGAGTGTTCCTATTGGTCTTAGTCCATTTTCTGTTGCTATAACAAAATACCTGAGATCAAGTAACTTGTAAAGAAGAGAAGTTTATTTGACACAGTTCTGGAGGCTGGAAGTCCAAATAACAAGGTGCCCGTATCTGGGAGCTCCTTCTTGCTGTATCATAACAAGGTGGTGGGCATCACATGGTGGGAGAGAGCAACCATGCCAGCTCAAGTCTCTCTTCCTCTTCTTATAAAGCCACTAATGCCATGCCAGGCACCCCACTGTAATTACCTCTTAAAGGTCCCGCCTCCAAAAACCATCAACATATGACTTTGGGGATTGAGTTTCCAACACGTGGACTTTTGGGAGACACACTCAAATCACAGCACTGTTTAAGGGCACAGCATGTCTATGGACTAGGGTACAGTACCATGTGGCTACACCCAGGGAGGGAAAGGGAAGTGACCCAGTGAGGTGACATTGAACCAGCCTTCAAGAGCCCTGAAACAAGTACACCAGTTTTCAAGATGTCCCACAGTGCAGGGAACGGCAGTCTTCAAGAGGGAATCAGCCTTGGCTTGCTGTAACAAAATAACTGAGGTCAGGTAATTTATAAAGAATAGAGCTGGGGATGGTGATCCTCTGGGCAACTGTACTATCGAAATGTCCCCAAGAGATGGAGCCTGAATTCCTCCATCCATTTCAGCATCTCTATCCCCAACAGAAGACCTGATGCTTTCTTCCCCAAGACTTCCCTCCCCAAGACTGCTCCAGCCAGTGTTAACAGAGCGGCCTCATTTCAGGGAGGCAGGTGGGAGGAGGTAGATGCTTCTGGGTGCTGAAAAGTTGAGTCCACCTCCAGGAGGTCTCACTATACTTCCCATTCTACCTCTGCATGGCTCCTCTTCTCCTTCTGCCCTGCCCGTCACATGGGACAAGACCAGTTCTGCGTGATCTTCTTTGTACTTTACCAACTCTGTATAACAAGTGCTGGGGATGAGGGTAATCTCTATGGGAAAAATGCCAAGGGCCCCAGCAAGAGTGCACAGCCTCATTCTGATCTTCAGAATGGTAATGGAGGGTGGAAGGTGAGCGACAGATATTCCCACTCAACTTGATCTAAACAGCTCCAGTATTAATGGAAATTTTAATGAAAAACTAAGCCTTGATTAGGTTGCCACGCGGAATTCCCACAACACGCAGAACCTGGTTAATTTCCCTTGTGCTGGGGGCACAGGCTCAAAAACACAGACACACACACTCTCTCAGGCAAATTCCCTCCAATCCCCGGGCCATGTGATTTCCTCCACCAGCCCAGCCCTGAGATCTGCAGGATTGAGATGGCTCTCCAGGCTTATAGTCAGAGCCACTTTGTGGCACTTTGGGTAAAGCTGATTCTTCACAAGCTGATTCTTCTTTCTTGCTCGGAGATCAGGAATTGCCAGGGAGATCCAAAAAGAGCATCCAAGTCTCTAGCCCCCTTGTGCTGTTCAGATGTAATTCAGGACTGGTTCCAGGGAGTGGCAGGCTCTTAGGTTAGAAACCCAAGGGCCTAGGTCTGAGCCTCTCCCACTCTGGGTAGCCCAAGCATGTCATGCACCACTTCCCTGGGAACCTGCCATCCTTAACTGTCTGTGCCTCTTCCAGGGAAACACAGAAGCATTTGGTGCCAGGAGGTGTGTTTATCATGTCAAACAGATCCATCTATCCCTCTATAGTGGAGACCAGCACCACTCCAGGGAACTCGAGGGCTTGGAGGAGAGCAGCAGTCAGTGCCTCCTCTTGTTAAAGCCAGACATGACATTAAAACTTCTTCCAATCTGCCAATCTGCTCACACTCCCCCGTCCTGTCTTCATGGATCCCAAGGATGGAGACAGCCTGTACTCTTCCTGCAGTTCTTGCCCCGCCAAGACTGGGCAGCACTGCTCACATCTGCTCTTCCATAGTGTTTCTTCCAGAGGAGACAATGAGTGGGGATTATGGTTTCCTGACTTCTGTTCTGAGTAGAAATATGCAAGTAAGCCAGGCATGGTGCCATGCAATCCCAGTACTTGGGAGACTGATACAGGAGGATTTGCAGGTTCAAGGCCAGCCTCAGCAACTGAGTGAGACCCTCAGCAAATTAGTGAAGCCCTGTTTTGAATAAATAAGTAAATAGGGATGGGGTGTAGCTCAGAAGGTAGAATGCCCCCTGGGTTCAGCCCCCAGAACAAAGAAAGAATGAAAAAGGGAGGGAAGGAAGGAAGAAAGGGTGGGAGGGAAGGAGGGAAAGAAGAGGAGGAAAGGAAAGGAAAGGAAAGGAAAGGAAAGGAAAGGAAAGGAAAGGAAAGGAAAGGAGGAAAGGAAAGGAAAGGAAAGAAAGAAAGAAGAGGGAAATGGAGCAAAGAAGGAAATTACTTTGGAAGAAGTTAAATTCTAAACTCTAGATAGCCGGTTCTGAGAACGCGTTTGAAGCTGAGTAATGTGCTGGGTCTCTTCTTGGTTCTCTGCCCACAGGCCACTTCTTTATTATGCCGCACACCCCGTTGCCATCTCTACCATTACCCAAGCACGGCTTTCACAAGTTGCGATAGCTTCCTACAAAGGCCCGTGTGTTGAAGGCTTGGTCACCAGCCTGTGGTGCTATTCTGAGGTCATGGGACCTTTAGGAGACGGTGCCTGGTGGGAGGCCTTTAGGTTATTGAGGATGTACCCTTGAAAGGAATAGTAGGACCCTTACCCCTTCCTCTTTGCTTCCCAACCAGTATGAGGTGAACAGCCACCTCCTCCTCCCCATGTGCCCGCCATGATGTACTGTGCCACCACAGCTCCAAAGCAACAGGGCCCAGTGACCATGGACTGAAACCTCGGAGACCATGAGCTAAAATAAACCCTTCCTCTTTATAAGTTGGTTTATCTCAGGTATTTTGTTACAGTAATAGAAAACTTTTAGTGTTCTCCAAAGGGCCTGCTCCTCCACCTCCATTTTCTGGTTTCTCTCATGGTCAAGAGGTAGATTTTCCTACCACCAAGGAGCTTTTACTTGGACATTCTCAGCTCTGTACATGTAAAATCTCCTTGGTGCTTTTTTTTTTTTTTGCAGTACTGGGGATTGAACCCAGGGGCATTCTATCTCCGAGCTACACCCCCAGCCCTGCTTTTTATTCTTTATTTTGAAACAGGGTCTCACTAAGTTGCAGAGAGCTTCACTAAGTAGCTGAGGCTAGCAGCGAACTCGGATCCTCCGGTCTCAGCCTCCCAAGTACTGGGATTACAAGCGTGTGCCACCACGCCCAGCTTCTTGGTGCTTTTAAAAATTACCCATGCCAGGCCCCAGCCCATATTAATTAAATCAGAATCTTTGGTGGTGGAGCTTGGTGTCAATTATTTTTTTTAGTTCCCCTAGGAGACTCTGACATGGAGCCATTGGTGACAATGACCATGTCAAGCTCCATGCCCACAGCTGAGTCAGCTGCCCTCAGAACCCCATCATGCAACCCTCCCAGTTCAGTTCCTCTTGCTCTGATTAGGATGTAGGGCTAGGGGTGGCCAGGCACAAATAGAGTCAGCAGACCTTCTGGTTAATCGAGACCCCCATAAAGACCCCGTGAGCACAGTTAACCCCCAGGCAGTGGTTCTCTAACCCTCCTGAGTAATGTGCCTCTGCCTTCAATTACCCTTCAGCCCAGGTGATTCATGTCTCATTATTTGGAACAGAACACAGAATTGTAAAAGTTGCAGGGGACTTCTCTCATTCTTCTTGCAAAAGGCAGATGCTCGTGAGTCTGTCTGACAATAGTATCTGTTCTTTTTGTGATAAACAGCATACAACCAAACAATACTTATCAGAAACCCTCATGAGGCATGACCCTCTGCTAGTTGCTATTTATTCTAAGAGACAGCGTCTATGCCATCTGGAAGCTTATGTCATAAGAAAAATGACACCATCCAAAACATAGTTACCCAGAAGGCAGTTACTCCAACTTTGTGCCTTTTTTTTTTCTTAGTATGTTTTGGTTTTGAGATCTACTGGGGGGTATTTCACCATGATGTTATATGACAGACAGATACAGCTAAGACACATGAACATCAGTGGTTTCTTTAAAGACTGGGTTTTTGTAGAGGCTTATTCCTTCCAATCCTTTCATCTAGCCTCGGGTGATTTCCCCACTGGCCCCTATCTCATCCTCACTATGCAGAAGTCAAAGCAAACACACACCTATTTGCCAAGCCTCTGTCCCGTGTAGCTTCCATGGATGGTGTTAATATACAGCCCAGGGAAAACCAGACTGCATCATTTATTGGTCTTGGGATGGCTTCATCCTTTACTAACCAAGCCTCATCATTCTCAGAGTCAGAGCACATTCTAGCTGGGGGACAGGTTTATGGTATACTGACTTAGCAATCAATGTGACATGCTGAACAAGATTGCTTCTCTGGCCTGGGAATGGCCAAGCCATCCTTAAAAGTTGACTTTTCCCCCACTGGACACTCAAACTGGTGCTTCCCACCATTTGTGTGGCTCTCCTGGAAGCCCGTATCGTGCAGGCAATGGGTTCCCTGCTTGGAAATGGTCCAAGACACACAGTCAGTTCTCAATTAGCCATGCTAATGTAGGGGAGCAGTGATGCAGACAATCCAAAAGAGCGGATTATCTGAAAATCACTTCTATTGGCTGTGGAACAAAGGCAATGATGCGATGGGTGTAAGTGTGCGTATACGGGTGCGTAAGTGCGCGTATACGTGCATGTCCCGCAGCATCGTCTTCTGTGGACGATGGGATTGTCTGTGCTTTATGTGCATCAGCATTTGCATTTGCTGAGACATTATTTGGAAATGGGAATAAGTATCACAAATGCATCAAGAGTGACAGAGGGAAGTAGGATGGGTTACAAGTGCTCCCCCAAGATATTTACAGAGGCAATGAAGAGGGGCAGGAAGTTCAGCCGTTCTGTTGTAACCCCTGGCCTCACACCGTCCTTTCCCCCAGGGGACTGACTTTGCCCTGCATGTTTCCTGTGGTTGGTGGGTGGCCATTATCGGCCTCAGACCCCAGCCCGGCTGGTGGGAGACCTCCAAGCTACTCTCTATAGACTGGATACTTGTGGGGTAATGAGCCCATACTTTTATTGCCCCCTTTAAAACCAGAGTGCCTCCCTCCTGGGATGGGGAGTTATTCAGATGCTCTTGCAGAGTAAACACCAAGCAACTTCCAGCCTTTCTGGTAAATTGCTGCAAATTTTGGGGGGGGTTCTTAAAAGGGCCAATTAGTGGGGTATTATTCTCAATATTTACTGAACATAAGAATCACCATGGAAGCTTGTTTTAATTCCAAATGCATGAGTGCTGCTCACAGAAATTCCAGTTCAGTTGTCTGGGGCATATCCTTTAATTTGCATTGTTATCCAGCATACCGCCCTCTGGAAGACAGTCTCTGGGAAGCTCTAATAGACAAACACGCTGACTATGCTTCTGATCTGACTTTGGGTGATGGCTTGGCTTGTATGAAGATGAGCGCTTACCCTTTCAGGGCCTTTTCCCCTCCACTATCCACTCTTTTTGCTTCAAGGCTCACTTGTGATGGGCCAGTAGGCACCTATGGATGCTAGGATCCAGGGAAGGATGGTCTTCACTGGGAAGGTGGGCTGGGCAAAGTATCCAGCTACTTGTACCTTCTTCTTAGCCTGATCATATCCAGAAATTCATGAGCAACCCACAAGTCACAGAACCATCTTAGATGATATAGTAATAATATCTCCTACTTATTGAGCACTTACTAGGTGGTAGGCATTGCCCTAAGTATTCTTCATGAATTTTCTGATTGAATTCTTTTAATCCTATGAGGTGTTATTCTCATTTTGGGAGAACTGTGGAGAAGCTATCTCAGCCTTTGTAGAGCCAATTTTTTTTTAAAGGGAAACAAAATAAACAAACCCAGCATGTTTGAAATTCTTGAAGGAAAGACAGCATGTAAATCAACTAATTATTATTAACATTCATGACTATATCCTTGCAGGCAAGAGGCAAAAGCTCTGATTCTCTGTAGTTTTCTAAGAAGTAGTTCAGAGTAGAACAATTAGCTAATTGGCCAGTCCAAATGGGATTCCTCTTGATGGATGCCCACTGGCCTATTCTCCTGTGAGATATAAAGGTTAGGTCAGTCCAACAGCTGTGACCAACTGTCTAAATTTCCCATGCTCCATAGATCAGGGTAGAGAAAGTAACAAGTCCTATTGTTTATGTAATCATCGACTTTCTAAAATAAGCAGTAGGATTTGCCATCCCATAAAGGACCCTACTCCGGTAGATTAACCAAATGCCAGTTTTTAGGCAGAATCGAGCAAATCTACTGGAAGAGCAGAAGTGGAGGAGTAAAGGCCCAGAGGCCACCAGAAGAGGAGGCTATTGACATGAGGCCCTCAAGACAAAGACGAGCTTAACAAGATGCAAATCCCATTCAGGAAAGCTCTCCAAGTCAGTAATTAAAGCATATCCAGGAATGCAGGGCTAGTGAGGTATAAAAGATCAATAGGTTAAATACTTTATGTTGTTTAATCAGATACTTAGCACAAATCAAATATTACCTTACTGAGGTTAGTAGGCTAAATGAGGGCACTGCGGCGGTGAACATTCATTACTGAGACACCAATAGATCATGAAAATAGCAAGGTACATTCCTGAGTCACCTCCAGCCCCAAGATGAGGAATAAGGAGGCCGAAAAGCTTTTCATCTCTGCCCAGGACTGAAGTGGGCATCTGTGCTTTCTCATAAGAGTGGCTTAGGAAATAGGGGTTGAGTTTTCCTGGAGAATTAAAGGGACCAAGACTTTATTTTTTTTAACATGCTTTTATTGGTGCATTGGAGTCTTACATCACAGTGAATATCAATTTGATGTTAACATACATGCACACAGCTCTTAGTGTCCCCCTACCTCCCCCCACCCATATGAAGTACCAAGAATGATGTTGGTATATTCTCACATGTACATATTATTTATGATAGTAATTCCACTGATTCACTTCTTTCTTGCCCTTCCCCTTCCCTTGTACCACTTCCCTTGCCCCAC